>BDCZ01000114.1:104509-129227 GCA_001662365.1 Chlamydomonas applanata
ATGGCACCCCTACAGATATGTTGCTAGATGCGTATATATGTCTGTACGTAATGCGATACAGCAGATCTACTCAGTCTGGCTGGGTGAGGTCCCTGCCTGTGCTTTCCTTATATACCCCCCTGCTCCCCTTCACCCTGTACACCTACATCATGGATTCCACATACCGCATGGATTCCACATACCGCATGGATTCCACAACCATCCATTCAAATGTTTGAGCCCCGCTCCTCGCTGGGCTGCTGCAGTTGTGTGAGTGTGGGCTGCAGCACGGAGGGGCAGGGGCTGTCTGTTGAGTCAGGCACCACGCCAACCCCAGTAAATGCTTGCTGCTGCCTCAGCTCTGTGCTGTGCTGTGCTGTGCTGTGCTGTGCTGTACTGTGCTGTGCACGTGCTTGGCCAGCGTTACTTGACTGCCCTGCCCCCCATCCTGTTGTCAGCACTGTTCCATCCTCCCGCGAGCGCCACGTTGTGCTTGAAACCGGCATTCAATGCGATGCCACCAATATTGGCTGCTGGCTTGCTGCCATTGACAGCGATGGCTGTGATGTAACTTGATACCCCCTCCTGAGCTGGCTGAGGTCAAGGCAGTCTCCTGACCACCAGGGCTGCTGGCTGCGCATGATGATTGTGCGAACCTACTGCTGGGCCGCGCAACAGGGACAGCGTATGGCTGAGCTGCCTGCAAGGTGTAGAGGTGCTGAGCCACAATGGATCACGTCTAAGCTTAACCAGAGCCAGCTGCCATTGCAATACAGGAGGCCCTTGGGCCAGTATGAGGGCCAGTATGTGGTACAGCATGAGCTTATACACTGTGCTGCACCGTTTCCTGCCACTGGCTTTCACAGCATCTACAGCAGAAGTTGAACGGCCCACCACAGATCCATTACACATTGAACACGACCCTGCTGGGCAACCCCGGAAGATGAAAAAGCGAGGCGTGCTTGTTTAAACTGGGAAGAAGATGCTGCTGGTGCTGCTGCTCATTGCAGCTGCACGAGCGGCATCACCACCGCCTGTGAGTCCGAGGAGCTGGCGTGCAGCGCGAGAATTCCTACAAGTGGCGTACAAACAGGTCCCTGCATCTGCGCCCAACGATCTGGGTGCTATCGTACAACCCCAGTCACAACAGCAGGCGGCAGCAGCGACAGCGCAGAAAGCGACAAGGCCTGCCGGCGAACTTGCGTCGCTCAGTGACCGCCATGAGCACCAGGGGGTAGCATGGCGCGTGCATGGCAGCGCAACAGACGCTGCGTGCGCATGCAGTCCAGACGCGCAACAGCAGGATGAAGAGGGCAGCCGGTCAGGGGCACCTGCATCCTGGAACCTGCTGCTGCTAACACACGCAGCATGCATGGTGCTGGGATTGGTGCTGGGTGCCATGTGCAGCCCACATAATGCTTGCACGCCCCCGCCTCCCGCCACGCCTGCCATGCCCGTGGCAGGCCCTGTGCCCACAGCAATGCCTGCTTGCGGGGCAGCAGCACCCACCGCCACAGCACCAACCAGCCCGGCTGCACCAGAGCATGCAGGGGAGCGGGAGGGCAGCATGAGCACGTCATGTAGCCACACAGGGCACCGCGAGCGGCACAGAGGCAAGGCAGCCGGGCCGGTGAGTCCACCTTGCAGCACCCTCCCACCAGGGGTCACGCCCAGTAACGACAGCAGCAAAGGAGCTGCGCGACAGGCGGACAGCAGCAAAGGAGCTGCGCGACAGGCGGACAGCAGCAAAGGAGCTGCGCGACAGGCGGACACCACAGTGGGTGCACAGCCGACTGTGCACGAGGTGGAGCATGCTGCCGAGCAGCCAGCTACTGATGGGCACAGTGGCTCAGTGCAGGCTGGGGACCAGGAGCTCAGCCGAGCTGGTGGGGGGCAGAGCAAAGGGTGCTCCAGCTTGCATGAAGGAGGCATCAGGGATGCGCCAAGTGCCCCGCCACCAGCGCCAGCCACCAGCAGCAGCGGCAGCGGCAGACGAGACAGCAGCAGTAGCAGCAGTGGGGCGGCTGGCACCGGGAACGAGGGGGAGGCTGGTAGCTCCAGCGGTGCGCTGCAGCCGGTGCTCAGGCAGGCCAGCAGCGGCACGCTGGACTTGAAAACGATGGCAGGGGTGGTGCAGAAGGTGCGCGGCCTGGTGTATGTGTGGTTGAGTGGCTGTGTACAGCTGCCGTGTATGGATTGTGCAGGGGTTGGTAAGGCAAGGCGCAAGGCCTGACAGAAGGCTCTGGTGCTGTTCTAGGCTGACAGTTAGCGAAGCAGCCTTTGCCTTGAGGCTGCAGTACCTTGACACCCAGCTCGATGTGTGTGCCTGTGTGTCGTAGTGGCAAGAATGGTTGGGTTCTAAAGATGCGAAGCACAAGCGTACCTGTGCTCGTTTGCCATCTTAGCGCTTAGCCAGGCTTTGTGCCTGCCCCCACACCATGCATGGCCACTCGTGCTGCAGGCGCAGGGCGGGGGAAGCACCGTGGTGGTCGTCTCCCTTGAGCCCCAACATGCGGCCGCGCTGGTGGCGATTGGGCGTGCCGTGTGTGAGTCAGCAGCTGCAGTCTCGAGGTGCGCGCTGCTGGCTGCGACTTCCTCACCACAGTGCCAGCGCCCGTCCATGTACGGCATGTGCTCTGCACTCTCTCTCTCTGCCGCCTGTAGCGGGACACCCGAGTGGGGCAGACGGTGTCTGTGCCTTTGGTGCGCTGCTGGTACACGCACACCCGTGGCCAGGGTCCTGCACAGCACCATGTGAACACATTCAATGTGCACGGTGTACAAGTCTACAGTGCGTGTGACCTGCATGCCATGGGTGTGGCTCCCAATGCATCCAACACGCACCTGCCACACACCACCTCACCACGTGCCCTGTGCTCCTGCTGTACCGCCTGCAGCACACTGGCGCAGGTGCGGGAGCACATGGCCACAGTCGCTGGAGGTGTGACCCGGCTGGAGGCACACGCCGCATCGGCCGCTGCCGCGCTCACGGGGCTGCTTGACGCGGGGCGCCTGGCGGGGCAACAGGTGCGACGCCTGATTAGGCACGCCGGTCATGCCTGGGTTCAGTGCTCAGTATTCAGTGTGTACCTTGATGGCTGGTGTGCCCCCACAAAGCACGCACCCTCTGGCCCGGCCTCAGCCTTGACCTTGTAGTCTTCTCAATGTTCTTGTGCCTTTTACCCTGTTGCTTGCTTGAACACCACGAGCTTGGGCGCCCATATCTCGCCCATGGATGCATGTGCCCTGCCCACTCTGCTGGCGGCTCGTGTCTGCTCAACGATATCTGAACTGAGCTCGGTGCGCTTGTGACAATGGCGACATACTACAAATCTATGCAAATCTACCAGCCCCGTTGCACCCACGCTGCAGGCACTCGCTGGGCGGCTGCTCGACATCGGCCTGCCCGTGCACCTGGCAGCGCTGTGCGCGCACGCACTCGCACATGGCCGCCTAGCTGCCATTGCCATGCAGTGCAGCCGGGGGCCAGCTGCAGGGGCAGCTGCATCCTCGGGGGCTGCAGCCGCCGCTGGCAGGAGCAGCTGGCTTGGCAGCTCCTGGGCGCATGTGGCACAGGGGCTGTGGGCGGTGCGCAGCCCTGCAGCCGTGGCTCGCGGGTGGTGGGCGACGGCGGCATGCTACGCGCTGGAAACAGGTGTGTTTGGATTGAAATATTGATGTGTCCCGCCCGCGTGGTTAGGCTAGCCGTGCGCGAGCCCGATTCATGAGTGTGTGCTACATGTGGCTTGCACTGCAGGCCGGTTTGTGGGCGGCATGCTGGCCCTGCTGTTCATCATGCGGTGGGCAGTGCCCCGGCTGGGCGGTGGCGCCAGCGGCGGTGGCAGTGGCGGCGGTGGGCTGCGCAGCACAGGGCCTGTGGCCGGGGGCGTGCCCAACCTGCTCATGGCCCTGGAGGTGGTTCTGGGGCTGGGTGGGCTGGGTGGGGCGGTGGGCGCCTACGTGGTGTCTGCGCTGGGGGGCCAGTGGGTGGCGTGGGTGCTGTGCTGGTGGGTTTGGTGCGGGTGTGCAGCGGCGCTCGCCCACCGGCCGCTGGGCAGCAAGGGCTCGTGGCGGCTGGTGGTGGTGTCGCTGAGTTTGGGGCTGGGGCTGCCGCTGCTGGCAGCTGCCGCCCCATTCCATCCGGTGGGGTGGGCGCTGCATGCATGGGCGACGGGTGCAGCACGTCGTGTGTGGCTGGCTGCGGCTCACGCCGGTCTGTTGGGCAGCACAGCCTTGTGATGCACCCACATGAGCTAATGCGGGTCCAAGCAGCCGTTGACTGCTTCACAACCATTGTTGAGTTGTTCGTTTCAATCTTGAGCGAGGGACAGTCAAGGTGTGCACAAGCGCAGTTGCGCAATGATATTATTGAGGTTGGTGCACTGTGCCTGGCATACAGCGCTGCACCATTTACACTGTAGCAAAAAGCACTACATCATAGTGACCGAGCCACACCGAACAGCAAACTGTGGCCAGCCACAGCCACAAGCGTGCCTGAACGCATCCTCAGCATCTGCAGCATCTAGCCCTCTACAAGTCCAGCTAGGATGCAGCAGAACCGAGTATCTGCACTTGAGACCCCTCCCTTGCTGAAACCGGAAAGCCAAGGAGATGCGCAGCCTGATGATACAATTCTAGCAATCACCAAACCTAGACAACCGCATGCCATTCCAGGACAGGGGACGCTTGCAGCAGATATCCAAGTGTCATGGTACCCTGCAGCTCCTCCAGCTTGCACCTGCCTATCCTTGCTTCTTACAACATGTTGAACAGACCGTGAACCAGCACCTTGGAACCTATGATGGGCCGCTCGCCATCATTCCTGCTGCGCTGCTCAGCTGGAGCTGCCTGACCCCCCTCCACTGTGCTTGGCCACCAGCGCATCTGCTGTGCCTGATGACAGGTGGGCCTGGATGATGGACAGGGTGTCTCGCATGATGCCCTGCGCATGCATGCATGCACGCACACATGCATGCTTGCGACAGTGCGTTCGAGGTGCGTGCGCACAGGCGTCTGAGCACGTGCAGCGGTGGTGCATGGACGCAGGGCATGGATGCATGCATGGGTGGCAGTGCTGCGGCTGCCTTGTGCCCAGCTGAGCATGTGCGTGGTCCACCGCATGCGGCAGTTGTGTTGCGCCCAGCCACTATGTGCATGTTGCCGCTGGATGCGCGAGCGCCTTGTACAGCTCATGGCCTGCACCCTGACCAGCACGGCCCATGCACTTGCTGCATGCCAGCTGCGTGGAGTCTGCACACATGCGGGCGTCGCATGCACACCTGCGCGCGTGCCTTCTTGCCGTCCTTGGTCATGCAGCCCACAAGCTTCTCAAACACCTTGAGCGCCTCCTTGTCCAGCTTGTACCCTGCTGCCTCCAGCGCTGCGGCCGTGGATGTGCCGGCCTGCGGCTCCTGCACAGACTCTTCCCCACCAGCCTTGCTGCCCTTCGTGCTGGCCTGGGATCCTGGCAACCCCTGCACTGTTACTTTGAGGCCTTGCAACCCACTGTCTCCGTGTGCGATGGCACTCTCCGCGTAACCCGTGCGTGACGAGGGGTCAAGCGGGTGCGTCAAAACCTTGATCTGGTGAGCCTCAAGCCTACCGTGAGCTGCCTGCACTGCAGATGCGCTGTTGGATGGCTGACTTGCATATTGCCGGTACTGTCTGCTGACTGTGGGCAATGTGGCTGATGTGCCGGCTGTACTACAGCATGGGTATCCGGCTGCACGCTGGCCAGATTGCAGCGCCTGATTCAAGCACCCACTGATACTCGCCTCTTGCTGAGCAAGAGCTTCCGATGCACCTGCATATGCAACTACACAGATCAGACAGGGCACAGTTCTGCCAGGCCCAACCGGCAGTACACACACCTTGCAGCCCCCGCAGGAGCGTCCCTGCTGCCTGTCGCCTCATACGGGAAAAAGCACTAGAATTTCATGCGCACTACCTTCTGCCCGGTCCCTAACCAACTTAAACTCGTGGACCGTGGACACACCTCACGGGAGGCGTGTGTGTGTCAAAATCGTGCAGTGTGCAGGGTGCGCCGCATCCAGCAGCGCAACAGCGGCAACAGGCAGGCGTTGTTTGTGCACGCCACTGCACGCCACAGGGCCCGTTCGGATCACCCTGACGTTTTTGGGATGCAGACTGCTCAGCGTCTGCGGGCAGGCCGCCAGGGCCACCCTGCTGCTTGTAGCCGGGTGATTGGCTCTAGGCGCGTGGTGTCCGTGCACTGTGGGGCTGCCACACTCAAGCGCTGCGCGCCATCGTCCATCACCATGCCCAGCACCAGCTCTTCCTATCTCAACAACGCTGGCTTGAAACTCAAGACGATGTCCCAGCACGCACGCATGTCTCGCGTCGTCAAGCCGACCCGTGCCTACAAGAGGTAAGACGTCAGGATTGAGCCTGAAGTGCGCATATGCTGGAGTAGGCGTTGGAGGCGCCAATTGAGCTCACAGCGAATCGTTCTCTTGATAGTGGTGGGGTTTGCATGGCCATGGCTGGGTGCCATGGCCATGCATGCCCAGCATGCAACCCTAGTTGAGTGTGGCATGGTGCCAGCATGCATGCCCGCCCAGCCATCGCTGAGGCGCGCATCGTCACACTCCCGCCCGCAGGGTGGATCCGCGCATGTGCGGCATCATTGGCATTTTCAAGCACGAGGGCGCCGTGAACGTGGAGCTGTACGAGGGGTTGCTGATGCTGCAGCACCGTGGCCAGGATTCTGCCGGCATGGTGACGACCGACTGGGAGAAGTTCAAGGAGTTCAAGGAGAACGGCTTGGTCAAGGATGTGTTTGCCAACCAGACCCTCATGGACTCCATGCGCGGTGTGTACGCCGAACCCCAGCCTAGCCCCTAGCCCTGCATCGGGCGGCACGCAGCCTATGACGCAGCCTTACACAGCTACATGCAGTACCTGGGGCTGCTGCCGCCATGCATCATGGAAGCCCGCCCAGCTGCGGGCGGGTGGGCCGCCCGGCCACCCCACATGCATGCGCATGCTCCTGTGCCCCCATCCCTCACCCCCCCTTTTCCCCCACTGCCCTTCCTTCACTTGTCCTGCACTGCCTCCCTCGCTGCCGCAGGCAACGTGGGCATTGCGCACGTGCGCTACCCCACTGCCGGCTCCTCGTCAGCTCAGGAGGCACAGCCCTTCTTTGTCAATTCCCCCCTTGGCATCTACCTCATCCACAACGGCAACCTCACCAACACGCCAGAGATGCGTGAGATCCTCAACTCCTCACGCTCCTTCTTCAACCGGTGAGGCCGCTAGGATGATATCATAGCGGCTGGGATAACTGCTGGGATGGAGCTGGGTTGAGGTCATGGATGGAGTTCTCTTGTGTCTTGTCACAGCACAAGTGGTGCTCCTGCTCCTGCGTCGGCTGGCGTGCTTCTATCGCCCAGCGCTGGGGTGCAGGGCGCAGTGTCCAGCGTGCTGTGAGGGGATGGGTGGGGTGCTTGGCAGCGTTCCTGTTGCACCTGGGCAAGCTAGACATCTGTTGCACCTGGGCGAGCCAGCCGCCTCCGTCAGGCGTGACACCCCCACTCTTCCCCGTGTGTGCGTGCAGCCACCTGCGGACTGACAGCGACAGTGAGGTGCTGCTGAACATCCTGGCCGATGAGGTGCACCGCGCACACCAGCGCTGCTTGCAGGTGCGGCGGGGCAGTGGGAACGCAGCATGGCGGCCGGGGATATGTGTGTAGGGGGGAAGGGGAGGGGTGGACAGGCAGTACAGGGTGGGGCTTGCACGCTGGAGAGGGCCTGTTTTGGTGGTTGGGTTGTGTGTGGGGATGGAGGGGGCAGAGGGCGGGTTGTGTGCGGGGGAGATGGGCGAAGGAGGGCCACACGGTGGGAGGTAGTTGCTGTGTGACAGGGTTGGAGGTTGTGGGGTCACGAAGCGGTGGGAAATGTGACCATAGCCGCATAGGTGCCACTGAATCCCCGCGCCACTCTAAGTCACCACATGTCTTGTGACCCGCAGACGACGGGGTGCGACCCCAACCGCAACAAGACAGAGTTTCTGTTTGAGGCGGGCGCGACGGCGATGCGGCTGCTGAAGGGCGCGTACAGCTGCCTGTCCCTAGTCAAGGGCGTGGGCCTGGTGGCGTTCCGTGACCCGTACGGCATCCGGTGAGGCCCCGACGCTGTGGGGATGTTTTATATTTTGCGACATTTTGGTTGTGCGGGGCTGGGGTGGGGAAGGCATCCCATGCGGCCGACGGCTTGTGTGCACATGCTGGGTGTGGGGGGCATTCCATGCTGGATGGGCCCACTCTTGAGGGTGCAGACCTTGTTATAACTATTTTAGTCCTGGTCACCTGCCTGTTCACCACCGAACCTTGTTCACCACCACCCTCCTGCGCCTGCGCAGCCCCCTGGTACTCGGCAAGCGCGCGTCCCCCAACGGCGACGAGTGGTGCATCGCGTCGGAGGACTGCGCGTTCGGTGCGTTGGACCAGGGTTGACCTGGATTTGGCTGGGTTTGACTGGGTTTGACCGTGTGTGGACCAGGGTTCTACAGGGGGGTCTGGTCATGCAGGGGATGCCCGTATTTGGGTCGGCTGAAAGCCAGGGCTACCGCCCTGGTAATTTTTGCCCGCATGGCCTAAACACCAGGTCTGCCAGTATTTGGGTCCCTTAGATACCAGCTCTGCGATTTTACATGTTTTCATGAGCCTGGAACAGGCTGGCTGACATGCTGATTGAGATGGACACAAGCCGCACGGCCGCAATGGCCATTAACCGATAACAAACAGTTTTTGAAGCTACAAGCCTATAATGAATGTTGCTAATCCTGTCTCGCGACAGGCATCTATGCGCCATGATGGGCATACGATGTAACCAACACACACACACACACACACACAAACACACTCCTACCAACCCCCTAGGCCAAACAGCCCAAAGCCGTCGACGCAGCCGTATTTGCGTCAAAGCTACGTTTTTCACCCTCGTGCCTCAGTGTCTAAACCTTCTGCTATGTCAACAGGCATGTTTAGCTTGTAAGCATTCTTGCTGTTGGCTGCATGCACGATCCGGGCACTGTGCGCATGCAGCTGTATGCGCGCATGCTGTGCTGTATGTGCACATGCTGCGCAACATGCTGTGCTTGCTGCATGGTAATGGCAATGGCGCCAGTATGGTGCCAATGTTCCGCGGCAGGACAGTTGCAGTCTTAGTGGACTTGAGGACTGCAGGCGTGCGGTGGGATTGATCCGAACAGAGGCAGCTGATCAACTGCAGCTGTTGAATTGACCGGACATCGAAGCGGACTGATAGCTAAAATTACCAGTAATTATGCTGCCTTTGCTGGGCTTCTTTCCCTGGGTCAGGCCTCTCAGATGCCCGGGATGCCCGGATTGAGGTTGTAAATATGCCAGGTACGGGGAAAATCATGGAACGTACGGGCGCGCTTCGCGGGCCGTCAAAACCCGGTTTGCCCGGGTCACCTCTTCCCACACATACCCCGATTTTCGGGGACCCCCCTGTAACGTACGGGGTACATACGTCCTGTAATCCCCTGGTGTGGACTACGTGTGGACCGGCACCTATGGCAGCTCCAACGCCAGGGGTGGGCCCAGGGTGCTCCCAGCTGGTGCCATGGGCTGGGCTGCTGACTCATGCGTCGGTCAAGCGTCTGTCAATTGTTGCGTGTTCCCAACCCAAGCCCCCCGCAAGGCAGCGCTGACTGGTTGCACGCCGCCGCCCGTCGGTGTGCGCAGGCCCCATTGGCTTTGAGCGTGTGCGGGACGTGAACCCCGGGGAGATGATTGTTATCTCACCAGAGGGCGAGCTGCGCTGCAAGCAGGTGTGCGTAAGTACGGCGGCACCAACAGGGCGGCTGCCACCACCTGGGGCGCATGCCCCTGCCCCTTGCACTCCTGAGGGCAGGGTGGTAGCAAGGGGGCAGGGGCTGTGGCTCAGGTGGTGGCAGCACAGGAGCCCGGGGTGTGCAGCTGCAAGGTGCTGCCAGTGAGGCCAGCTGCTGATGGATGGACGGCAGCTTGCCTGCATGGCCATGTGCTTGCATGGGTGGCCATGAAGCAGCATGCCACCTACGTACCCTTCATATGTGCTCTTCTGCACGATGGCATGTCGGGCCTAATAAATCCCCTCCGCCGTCCCAGCTTGACATGCCTGGCCGTAATCTGACATTTGCATTCCGTTTTGAATTTTTTGGATGATGGCTGATCTCAGATCGCGGAGCCGAAGCTGACGCCGTGCATCTTCGAGTACATCTACCTTGCGCGCCCCGACTCTGTCCTAAACAAGATCCCTGTTTACACATTCCAGCTGGGGCTAGGCACACGCCTTGCGAAGCGCATCCGGTGAGGCTTGGGCAAGGTGCCGGATCACCCGATCACATGGTGCCAGATCACCCAACACCCTATCATCCGATTGATATCAAGCTCCTGGGCTGCTCGGCTGCATGCAACACCTCATGCCTGTCCTGCCTCGCCCGGCCCCTACCGCCACCAACACCCCACCAGCACTCACACCTCCCCCTCGCCCCCTCGCTTCCTCTCACTTTCACTCTCCCTTGCAGTGAGCGCGGGTGGCACCTGGACCTCATCTGCCCAGTGCCTGACGGCTCCCGCCCGTCAGCCATCCAGGTGGGCTGATCCTCTGACAGCTAGCCTGCGCACAGATGCACCTGCCATCAGTATGGGGTGGGCTCCAATGCCCAATGCTTGAGGGCGCCCTGACGCCGCGCCCCCTGACCTGCAGTGCAGCCACCTTCACTATGTCTGAAAGCATGATGTGCTTATCGCGTCTGAATCCGTAGCGCTCGCCGTCTCCGAAACCGCGTGCCCCCCGCAGATCGCGGCAGACCTGGGGCTGCCATATCGCGAGGGCCTGGTCAAGAACCGCTACGTGGGCCGCACCTTTATTATGCCTGACCAGCGGCTGCGTGAGATGGTGCGGAGGTGGAACGTGGCTTTGCTGTTTTCGTCTTGAGCTCCCCTTATGGCTAGCCTTGTGGCCCATCTTGTCTTGTCTTTGTCCTATCCTGTCCTGTCCTTTGTTCCCAGTGTAGCTCATCCTCATCTCAGCTGAACCTCTTTGCTTCTGAAGGCTGCGTGACCCCGAGCTCATGTGCCCCTTCAGGCTGTGCCCCATGGGTGACTGACTGCTGTGATTTGACCCCGCCTGGGCCCGCCTGCAGTCGGTGCGGCGCAAGCTGAACGCGATGCCCGCCGTGTTTGAAGGCAAGGACGTGCTGCTCATCGACGACTCAATCGTGCGCGGGACAACAATGTCACAGATCGTGTCCATGGTGCGTGCCACTGGCTCACTACCTTGCTGCCCGTTACTGCATGTGCCGCGGGTTCTTCAGGGTTTGAGCCAACCCTTGGGCGGCTCGCGCCCAAACCACACAGCAGCCAAGCACCACTCACCCACTAACCAGTAACCACCAGCCAAGCACGTACCTGGCACGCTGGCAGAACCGGGAATGGCATACGTCGCTGCGGTGGTCTGCGCCATCACCCACCCACCCAACCACCGACCCACTAAACAACCACCCAACCAACCAACCACTACCCAACAAATCAGTAACCACCCACCAACATTACTGAAAAAGCCGCGAACCCTGTGCAACCTGCCGCGGCGTGCAGGTGCGCAACGCGGGCGCGCGCAAGGTGTACCTCGCGTCGTCCGCTCCCCCCGTGCGCTTCCCCAACGTGTATGGGGTGGACATGCCCACGCGCAAGGAGTTTGTGGCGCATGGGCTGACGGAGGAGCAGATCTGCGAGGTGCTGGGCGCGGACGGGCTCATCTACCAGGAGGTGCGCGCAGTGCACTGGAGAGTGCGATATGCTGCTGCATACGTTCGTTTTCCAACATATCGGTACACGCATCATTAGCAGCATTCGCTTGATATGCATCTTTTGTACATACGGAATCATCGACCATGGGGTGCGAGCACTGAACATGCACTTGTGAGCGTGCGGAGCGCACCCACCCGATGGCATTGCAGTTGACCCTTGAAACCTGCGCCCTGCTAATTCATTTGCTCCTGAGACGAGCCCTGGGAGCTGGCACGCCCAAGAACCTGGCCTCACATGCACCGGCCCCTGCAACCTGTGTGCAACATACCCCAGGTGGACGACCTGATTGCTGTCGCCCGGGAGCTAAACCCCGACATCGCCCACTTTGACGCGTCCTGCTTCAACGGCCACTACGTGACTGGGGACATTGACGAGGAGTACCTTGCCAGGCTGGAGGCCCAGGGCCGTGGTGCGGGCCGCAACCGCGCCGGCCGCGCCGCGTCGCTGCTTGATCAGGCGCCGGGGGCCGTGGTGGGCATGTCCAAGGCAGGCAAGGAGCCGATGGCGGTGTGAGCGAAAGTGTGAGAGGGTGGAGCGATGGGCTGCTGGCTCCAGGGGGAGAGTTTTGGGCTGTTGCAAGGTGTGGAAGAAGGGGAGCCTGGTTAGGCTAGCTCCTACCGAGGCACCTGTACATGGGTTGGACCTTGCATGGTTGGGGCTCTGGTCTGTTGTGGTGGTTGGGGGTGCTGACCACACAGCAGGCCTGGGCAGGCGGCAGGCGGCAACTGCACCACAGCAGCTTAGGGATGGTGTACTGCCTCCGGCGATGGTGTCATGCTGCTGCTGTACTGCTGCTTGACACGATACACACCTTGATGTTCCAATGACGAGAAGGGAGGTTCGGCAAAGGGAGGAAAAGGCAGCAATGAGGGAGTTTGGGAACGGGCAGAGGCGGTGGGCTGTCCAAGCAGCGCTGCATCTGATAGGTTCCATGTGGAGCTGCGGTGACTCCTGTGCACAGCACATCTGCACTGAGTGGGCAGGGCAGGGCGGAGTGGCAGGGAGCACGCTGTGCGTTGTTGTGCCGTGCCAGATAATTTTCAGTCATCCAAGCTGCTTGCCGTCATGCAGGCATGCACGTGGTACGTGAGTGGCGCTGAGTGTGGGCATAGGGGCTCATGGCTCATCATTATCAGAGAGATCAGTGCAGGAAGCAAGGCTATGCCTGGATGGCATGCAAGGATGCATGCAAGCAAGCACTCAGTGATGCTGACGCGTGCGCACAGAAGGGTTTGCATCGCTTGCACGTGCCAGTCGAGCACAGACGGCTTTGTGATGGAGCTTTGTGCAAAGGGAATTGCGTGCACATGCACGTACCGTCTCAAGCGGCAAGCAGAGACTTGTCCAACAAAGGTACCATCCTATGAGAATGTAATGCTGGCGTAATAGACCAGACCCTTCATGGCAGGCTCCAGATCGCTGGAGTAGCCGCCTCCTTGTGGCTCACCTTATGTATTCACAGCACACAGATCTCCAGAACTATTAGACGGTGCTGTCCTGACATGACCAGCGCAAGCTTCACATCCCCTCCATAGTGCAGTGCCGGATCTGTGGCCCTGACTGTCTCTCCAAAAGGTTTCACACCATCCAGTGTCTTCTTGTTCATAATTTTGTTGAGCACAACTGCACCACCGTAGGCGGCTTGACACATGCAAGGAGGAGCAGTTGCCCAGCAGGTCCAGTTGGTCCAGGTGATCCAGGTGATCTAGGTGGATGGGGTGTGATCTATTGGTGCAGGCAGCAGCGGATGTTTCGCGCTGCCTCCTTCCTCACCGTCGCCAGTGCAGTGTAGGCTTTTGGCTGGTGCTGACCCGCTGCAGTCCTGCATGCTGCATCTTCTTTGCAGCGTGTTCGGGCCGGCAGAAGTGCACGCTGCGCTCGGTTTTGAAGTGAAGGCGCCAGTCTGACTGCCAGGCAGTCGTCCCCCCACTTCTGACAGGCTCACTCGACTGTGTATCTCGTGTCAGCGCCCTGTGAATACAGTCAGACCATCCCAGTCTTGACTGTACCGGCCCTCAATGCAACACCAACAAGACATTTACTTTGCTTTGGGCTTTCATGCCCTATAGGAGGAAGCCAGTAGGAAACGCCTACGCTGAAACTGTTCACGCCGCTTTGCACGCCTGAAACCTCCTGCCCCTTGGAAGGCTAGCTGAGCACCAGTGCACCCCTTGTGCTGTGCAGCCCGGTATGTTGCCACGGTGCTTTTACATGTGCGGCCCTAGGCATCAATGGTTGTGCGCGCACAGTACGGTCGTCCTCAGCACAAGAGCATGTCAGCGCGCGCGACCACACTGTTCCACGACGCCCTACAGCAACCACATGCATGCAGCAGCATGATATGGTGGTTGAGGGTTTATAAAGGCCTGGCTGCTGGTGCCTGCTTTGTGGCCGTAGGGGGCACCAAGTCCTGGATCTTGGGGGGATCCACGGCCCGCCATGGGGACGATACATGCAGCCAGCAGTACAGGCTTTACAGCTGTCGTAACGCTTCCCCAGCATCCACAAACATCACGTGGATCAGAGCGAGAGCCACAGCCCCAGCCACAGCTGTTACTGGGGCTGCCAGCGCCTGCACTGCAGCTGCTGCTGTGCACGCTCAGCAGCACAGACAAGGCAGTGCTGCTGCGCACATGCAAGGCCGCGCGCGCGACGGTACTGCAACACGTGCCCCGCCTCCGCTTCATAGTCGATGGCCGCAGGCGCGGGATGCAGACAGGCGATGCGCTGTGTGCCCTGGTACGCAGCCGGTCCGAGCCGCTGCACCTGTTCCTGGCCCTGTCCCATGCAGGGCAGCCGGTGCACGGTGAGCAGGCATCAGCCATGCTGACACAGCTTGCATCGTCGCTGCACCAACGCTCCACCCCATCCAGCCACTGCTGTGTGACTGAGCTGGAGCTACGGCTTCCCGATGCAGTGAGTCCTGCTCATTCGAACCCTCACTTGACCCGGAACCAGAGCTCGCGATAAAGCTGTGGCAACATGCAAGCATCGAGGCAGCGCAGTGATGCGACATTGGCATTGCTTGTGCGCGGCGTGCTCTGCGTGAGCCAGCAACCCCCTCCCTGTAACGTCTGTAACGGTCATCACCGCGCTGCTGTGTGACCTGCGTCACTGCTGCCCCATTGTGCTCCTGATGCTCACTGTGGGACCTGCCCTGCCCTCATATACGTCATTACACACATGGATACATCACAACATGAGACACCATACCAACATACCATAATAAGGGGAGTAAGCTATACAAACGCGCATTGGTGCTTCGTTGTATCTGGGACCTGCGCTGTGTGCCCAGGCCCACGCATACAGCCCCATCCCGGAGCACCTACTGACATCCATGGGCCCTGCATTCCCCAGCCTCACTCGCCTCACTCTCCGGTCCTGGGCCCCAGACATCCTTGACACTGCCCTATGGCAGGGCCTTGCCAGCTGCACGCGCCTCACACGGCTGGACGTGTCTGGCGCCAAGTACAAGGTTGCAGGCCAGCTTGCCACAGAGCCACGGCAGCTGGCTGCGTGGCTGCCACACGTCACGGACCTGACCTGCAATCCTTACCTGCACCTGCACTTGGTCCAGGCCTTGGCTCAGCAGCTAACACGACTGGACATCAGTTACCCATCCCAGCCGCCCCCAGAGCTCGCACCAGCCATTGCCGCCTGCCACCGCCTCACTCATTTGTCACTGTGTGACGTGGACCAGCTGCTGTTGGACACCCTTGCCTCCATGCCCTCGCTGAAGCGTGTGGCTATGCGCCAGCTACCTGGGATCATCCGGCCAGCTGGCACCGCTGCATTGGCCATGTGGAACGAGCTATGGGCGGGGCCCAGCAGCGCAAGCGGCTGGGTGGACCCCAGGCATCTGGCCATGCTGTCCTCGGCCAGCACGCAACGGCAGGTGCTGGAGGGCGCTGGCATGACGGCTCAGGTGGCAGTGCTTGATGAGCCAGGGGCTGTGCCAGAGCTGGTGGCTGCTGCTGCGGTTACTGCAGCGGCTACTGCAGCGGCGGCACCTAAGCACAGTTGGGGCGGTGGCCTGCTGGTCAGGCTGCAGGGTGTGGCCATGGAGAACGGCACTCATGGCAAGGAGGGTGGCGCGGAGGGTGGCGAAGCCATGCCAGCGTCAGCGCTGGCCACCCCATGCAGCGTCATGCCGCGATTATAGCCGGCTCGTCGCTGGCTGCCCAGCTGGGCTGCAGCGACCTGGCGCTCCACATCTATGGGCACTGTAGCAGCATGTGCAGCGATTCAGTGGCTGCGCTGATGCTCCAAAGCGGGTGCATGGTGGGTGTAGTGGACGGAGCTGACAGAGGGATGGTGCACCATGTCCATGTCTGCACTGCATGATGCTGGTACGTGCGCTCGTCTGCTTTGTGGAGCCCGTGCAAGCGTCGTTTAGCTGGGTCATGAGAGTCTTTGCGGGACACTACTGGCTAGGCTGTGCGGCATGCTTGCACCTCTCTTGCCTGGCTTTGAATGCATACTGACAAGGATGGCTGGGAGCCTGTTGTTGCAGTAAACTAACCAAAATCGTGCCATGCTGCATCCAACAGATGTGAATCGCTCATGCACAGCACGATCCGAGAAAAAGGTTTCCAGTGAGGCTTTTTGAATGAGGCGGGCTGTAGGTCCGCAGCTGAAACGAGGCATAAAAGCTGATCACGGTGCTGACGCTGTAAAGTTTGCAGGATGTCAACCGGGCTGGCTCCTGATCTGTTCAACCTACCTGCCCATACTCTGAACATAGTGCTTTCAGCATGCAGCGCTGAGACCAAGCTGAGGCTGCTAGCTGCAAGCAAAGCGACGCGGGCTGTGGTGCTGTGCCACGAGCCAGAGCTCCGGTGTGCACCAGCGCATGGCGATGGAGGTGTGGAGCTGTGCGATGTGCTTCAAGCGAGGACAGAGCCTTGCCGGCTCGTCCTGGAGCTGGACGGGTGCTGTGCACAAGCCATCTTGGGCCAGGTGGCAGCCACGCAACGTCCAATCAGCGCAGGAGCTGACGAGCCAGTATGCTGCGTACGCGCTTTGACAATCAAGGTACGTACTTCCAAGCACAAGTAGGGTTTTTGTCTTGCAAGCATGCAAGCATGGTGTTGACTTGAGCCATGCCCACCTGCACCACCACATGCAGGGTAGCAGCAACCAGGAGTGGGGTCCAGAGCTGGGCTCTGCATTTCCCCATATCACCAGTCTGCGCCTGCGAGGCACCTGCAAGCTGACCAACCCACGAGGACTGTTTGCCGGACTCGCTGCCTGCCGCTACCTCACACGCCTGGAGCTCTGCTCAGCCGTGTACCTGTACTGCCTGTCCCCTGGCCGACCAGGGGCAGCGGCAGCCACAGCATTGCTTCCATCACAGCTGCCACACGTGCGCCAGCTCATCAGCCTATGTGACTGGACAAATCGGACCCACTTCCCACTCGTCACTGCACTGGCACCCCAGCTGGAGGTGCTGCAGCTGCCAGACACCAACGACGCAACACTACCCTCCCTGCTGTCCCTGTGCACAAACTTGCGAGCACTGCACATTCACAGCCTGGAGCAAGAGGTTCTGGATACAGCACTGGCCCTCCCGGCACTGAGATCACTCACAGCCCTACAGCTCGTGCCCCTGGCACAGTCGTATGCTGGCGTACCGTGTGGCTGGCACGAATTGACGGTGGGCCGCCATGTGCATGCGGAGCACCTGGCTCATCTGCCGCTTGCACGGTTGCAGCGGCTGGCGCTAGGGCTGGGGCTGGGGGCATCCGTGCTCCCAGCAGCAGCCACCGCAGCAGCAGCAGGTGCAAGCAGTGCGGACGGCATCCCCAGTGGCAGTGGTAGCCAGCAGAGCTTGCTGCAGCCGCTGCACGAGCGGCAGCGCCACGGCCAGCACAACCACTCGCACCCCAGCACCACACCTGGGCTGGTGGTGCTACTGCACGCCAACGCGGACAGCGTGGCCCGTGAGGTGGGGGAAGCAGCAGCTGCCCTGGGCCAAGTAGCCACCCTGGACTGGGCCCACAGCATCCGCTTTGAATGGGCAGGGGGCGCGGAGCAGCCGCAGGCCCGCATCGTGTCTTCCGCACTTGCAGCCGCACTGTCGGCCCTCGGGCCGCTCGCGCCCCACACACCACGCCTCAGCCTCTGCCTCCCACAGACCATGAACGCCGAGCTTGGCTCTGACACGCTGGCAGCGCTGCACGCGGCGCTGGGTCCCTCACTGCACCACCTGGCTCTCAGATTCACGCATGACAAGCAGCATGTGGCGCCTGGATTCTTTGAGGCACTGGGGCATGCAGGTCTGCTGCCCCGACTGCAGAGCCTGGCGCTGGTGCGGCTGCCGCCCCTGGGCGTGACGGCGGCGTGCGCGTTTGGCGCGCTGTGTGCTGGCGGTGCACGCGAGGGGCTGCGGCTCAGGCTGTGCCCCTACAGCGTAGCGCATGCGCCAGAGCTGCAGCGCATGGCGCAGAGTGTGCAGGCATGTGGGGGGCGCGTGCGAGTAAGTGTTGGTGTGGCAGTAGCGTGAAGCTGCGCAACAGGTACAGTACAAAGGGATACAAGGTGGAACAGGCTTCTTATGCCCATGTTGTGCACGGCATCATGATCGGGTGCCATTCTTCTGGTAAGCTGGTGTTGTGGGTCGCAACCTGCTTTGCGATTGCTTGCCTTCAATCCGTACACTGTGGTGAGGTCACTTGCCGCTGCGTTGCACTGTTGTACCATTTCTGTATTTGTGCCAAGCGTCCTGTATTCCATGTGTTGATGCTATAATTTCATGTTTGAACCTCTTGCAATTTTTGACTGGTTGGAAGTCAAGGTGTGCATGGGTGATTTAGTATTTTATGCGTGCCCCTGCCTTGACTGCGGCTGGTGTGGCTATGAGTGTCGGTCTGCTGCTTTTATTGCACTGGGGTGAGCTGCGTGGGCTGCGACGGGCAGCGTGCTGAAGAACCACAGCATGGAGTGTGCTGATGCTCCTGTAACACCATGTTGCAGCGGTCATGTGCAAAATTGCGGGGGTGGCAGCGCAGACCGTTAAGGGCAGGCACAAGCAAGGGTGCATGGGCCGTCCAAGGTTTCCACCAACACGCAAGCAGCGCCCCACAGGAATTATGAGCAAGTAGGGTAGCATACCCCGCCAATTGAATGCTGGTGATCACCTGAGGCTGGTGATAGTGACTAGTTGGCTCGCACCAACGCGGTCATGTGCGAGATAGTGTTGCGAAGCAACCCTGTTGTTGGGAGCGCAGCAAGGCGCATGATTGTGGTAGCCCACCATATGAAAAAAATGCGGTCACAGTCATGAAGAGCTCGAAATGTGTGCAGCTGCAGCGCACCTGAGATAAAAAGAGCTCGCCTGAGACGCAGAACTAAACACAGTGCATGGAGGATAGGCAAGCAGTTGGTTGGACAACAACTGTTACACAGGGCACAAGCAATCAGGCCCGCATAACTAATGCAGGACGAGCAGAAATGATTCGTCCTATCAACGCTGATTGAGCTGGCAATGTATTGGGCGCTCACGCTGCTGTTGGCGTGGGCGGGACACGCTGCAGCGGCCACAGGGAAGCCTATTCAGCCGAACTTTGTGCTGATTCTGACAGATGACCAAGGTGCGCGTTGCTGCGAGCATGCGAATGGGGATGGCAAGAGGCTGTTCGACAAAACCAAGCCACGTTGTGCCATCATGAATGGATGTGTAGAAGGGTGGTGCGGCTCACTGAAAGCGTTGATTAGCCACAGGCTTGGGTGGGTGCGGGCGCGGAAGATGTCGCAGGCACATGCACAACCCGCAACGATCGTCAAATGCTGTCATGCAGCTCATACCGTGCAACACGCGGGGGCACGGGATTGAACAGGGGTTGCATGTTGCAAGCTTGCATGGCGGCGGCATGACAGCTGACAGCTGGACACGCGACCTGCACACCCCAGGCAGCAACAGCATGCTCTAGGTAGCACTAGCTGCAGAGGTGCTGCTGTTGGGCAGGCACAGCAGGATAAATGCGTCAGGCCCAGTCTGATGGTCCCGCTCCCATGCACGTGCTGTTGCATGGGAGCTGTGCTCATGTGCATGCATGTCCATGACGTCCATGCCCATGCGCAGATTACCTCATGGACTCGTCCGCGCGCGCGTACATGCCCAAGCTGCACAGCTTGATTGGGGACCAGGGTGTGGAGCTGCGCAACTTTGTCGTGTCCATGGTACGCTCTCAGCCTGCCCACCCTTGCTCCCGTGCTGATGGGCTGCATGGGGCTGTGCCTGCCCTGCCTGTCCCGCTTGAGGCAGGTTTAGGGTGCATGGGCAGGGACGCATGCCCTGGCATGGGCGTGGCGCATGGGGCGCTGGCGCGGGTGTATTCATACATGGCACGGGCAAAGCTCACACCCATGCCACCTGGCGGGCAGCGGGGTTTACGCAGCGCTGCTGGAGGTCTTCTCATAGGGAAGGGCAGCAGCAGTACAGCAGGGCAGCTGGCAGTACATAGGGGCCCCCGAAAGGGGTCATGTGCTCAGGCATGCACGCTTGCCGCAGCCCTTGGGACCACACACAAACACAAACATGTGATCACATGGATCATGAACACCGTCACCCTTTTGAGAACATTTGGGGCCCTGTGCGCGCAGGCATGGTGCTGCCCATCGCGTGTGGCGCTGCAGACGGGGCGGCACGTGCACAACACGAACCTCACGTCCTCGCGCATGCCCACTGGTGCGTGGTGCTGCAGCTGTGCAGCTACTCCAACCCTGGTGCTGAACGTGCCTGTTGCTGGGGTTGGGCCTGGGTGCTTCAGGCGCCACGTGCTTGAGCGCTGAGCGCGGCTGTCATGTCTGTGTGCGACTGGCACAGGGGATGTGGCTGGGGGGCGGGGGGGGTGACCCAGGGCGCAGGATACAGGGCCGGGGGCCCCGGACCGGAGCCCCGCTGGCAGACCCTCTAAATGAACACTCAATGAGCTTCGCCGCCCCTAGCGCCCAAGCACCCAACCAAACTAAGCGCCCAACCAACGCAGGCGGCGCTGAGAAGTTTCTGGCGGAGGACCTGGATGCTGACTCGCTGCCCATCTGGCTCTCGGTGCGCACACGTGGCCCTTGAATCCTCCTCATCCCCATGCCGCCTGCTGCCTTCTGACTGGCAATGCTCACACCCCACTGCCACACACTCTCATGCTTGCTGCGTCCCCTCACACCTTCACACAATTGATATGCTGCCCTTTACCCACCTCAGCGCCATTCCGTGCCTCAACGCAGCGCCTCGGCTACCGCACATACTTCACGGGGAAATACCTCAATTGGTTCAACTCCAAGATCATCAAGGATTACCACTGCCCACGGTCAGTTTTATTACAACTGTAATGTAGCCTCATTGTGCTTGACTGCTGGGAGTTTGCCGCATGGTCAAGTTCTTGCATGTATTCGGGAGTGTTTAGGCTTGCAAGAGACTCATGGGTGTAACTCATGACATGCCGGTGCGGCTTTCAACGTACAAGTTGGTGTGCCTGTCACAGCCAAACATGGCTCGTGAGTACCGCTCTGCACGCCATCATGACGTACTGCCGTGAGGTGCTGCTGAGTGCTCCTGTACTGCTGTACCGCAGGGGTTGGGACGTATTTGAGGGCATGTATGACGCGGAGGGTCCAGGCGGTAGCTACTACGATTGGTGTGTTGCGTGCGCGGGGCAGGCCCATCTCTCTTGCCTGTGGCCTTGTGATGTGTGGTGCTGGCCTTGGGAGGGGTATGCCAGGGGCATGCCCAGTCTCTGGACCGTGCCGCAGCTGTTTGCAGGGGCATGCCAGGGCCTTTTACGGCTCTAAATAGTTCAGTCTCATCGTTCTCATCAGACCCAGTGTTCATGCGATAACGGCATAAGTCTCAGCGTCACATGCACGAGCGTCATTTCAGGCGTGGGCTTCCGGCCGCACGATGAGCTGCTCCATGTCTTTCACCGGCAGGCCTGATCATACCGAGCCGCTGCCTCCAGCAGTCTGTTCATATCTCGCTGGGGGACGCTGCGCCTCTTCGTCTCTGTTTCCTCATTGCTGCATCATCGCTGTTGTACCAATGCCAGCACTCTGCTTGACCACCATCGCACCGTACTGCTGTGCTGCTCACGTATGGCAGGTACACCAACTCAATGTACAGCAACAACTGCCAGGGTAACCAGGTGTACAAAAACAAGTACCACACGCACATCATGCGGGACAAGGCACTGCAGTACATCGAGTAGGTGGTTGGCAGTTGCGGGAAGGCGGTTGGTGGTGTGTGATAGGTGGTTGGATGGTGGACAAATGGGTTGGCAGCGGTTGAGCTGTGCTGCAGCCAACACCAGGTCTAGTGCTGGTCGGGGGCGGGGGTGAGTGTCAGACGATTTGCTGACCTGTCAGACCTGTCTAACATCCTTTGTCCGACTTGCATAGAATCATGTCTGACATTTGGCATATCAAGATTATCAGTTTATCACACATGTGTACTGCCGCTCTTGTACTGCAGCGACGCGGTGAAGTACGACCAGCCCTTCTTCATCCAGATCTGCCCTGTGGCCCCACATGACCAGGTGCGTCCACCGCACAACCTTCATGGGCCATTTCATGCAACCCTCATGCTGTAACACCATGCCACATCCCTGCCCCAGACCCAGGGGCATGCATGCGCACAATCCAATCTACTTGCGTTTGACTTATGGGAGCGTGCCACAGCACAAACAGAGGTCAGAGGCTCTGCACGCTGCCCTCAGCTACACTTTCAAGCCTCGACTACACTTTCAAGCCTCAGCTGCACTTTCAAGCTTGATCAGCTTGTCCGTGAAGCTTCTTCAGCTTGCCTGTGACCCCCACACCACTGTGTGCATGCTGGAACCGTGATCCAGCTGACTGCCTCATCGATGAATCCTGACACGTGATGGTGTGGGTGGTCTGACGCACCAGGGGAAGGACAAGGTGGCAGTGCCAGCACCTGGTGATGAGAACTTGTATGCTAACATCAAGATGCCGAAGGTGAGTGCAGAGGGCTTGCCCTTGGAGCTCTTGAGTGACGTGTTGCTCAGTTTCAGTCTGTGGGTTTGGGCAAACCCACAGAAAACAACCCCCACGTGCCCTGCACAGCTGCTCAGCGTACAGCTCTGCGTGGTGCGTGCTGCTTTGCATGGCGGCCCTGGAGGCAGGCCCATGGACTGGGTTTGGGGAACCGGGCAGGCACCTGCAGCACGGCCATCTTGATACCCTGAAGGATCCTCCGTTCAAAAACACAGCAGAGTGCTCCATAGATGTTATCTGCATGACGTCACCCACCTCCATGCGCTCTTTGCCTTGCGCACCTGCCATGCAGTGGCCGTCATTCGGGCGGTCGCTGCCGGATGTGCTGGGCCTCTCCGCACGCAGCGTTGATTATGACTGGGCACAGGACAAGTGGCTGCGCAGGCAGCGGTGCGTTGCCACTTACTTCTACTTGTGTGATGCCCTTGAATACTGGCAGCTGCTATAACCTGATGCGGCTGGTGCGCCTGCTGACCTGCAATACTCAGCCTGTCCTGCACTGACGGCAGCTGTGCAAGCAGACATGGCGTACCCCAACTGACCAGCGGCAACAGTGTGGCGATGAGTGGGCAGGGCTGGGGAACACATCTGTACTGCCTGTGTGGTATGGTCCTGTACTGGATGGTCTCTGGTCCTCGCTTCCTCACGTGCATAACAGAGCATACTTGTGCGACGCGCTTCACACGTGTACGTCACACACTCACGCACGTCTCACTCCACAGAGCCCTGAAATCGGTGGATGACATGATTGAGGTCCTGGTCCAGAAACTGGACGCGGCCGGGCAGCTGGCAAACACGTACTTCATCTTCACGTCTGACAACGGGTTCCACCTGGGGCAGCACGGCATCCCGTACGAAAAGTACACCACGTGAGTAATGAGATGCAAGGAGTGAGCGTGAGCGGTGGCATTTCCTACGTGAGTGAGATGCATGAGTGAGCATGGGATGCGAGTAACTGTGAAAGACTCTGAGTGAGTAAGTGTCCACGGACGAGTGAACAGCGGCTGCGCAGCGCACATGCGGACTGCCTGGGCATGCAGGTGCAGCGGCTGTACCGTGTGTTGTACCGCCTGCTGACCTGGCCGTCCACATGCATTGGGCATCTTGCGCCGAGGCTCCCTGCCCGCCCGCCCGCTGCAACCCACCAGCCAATGCCCTTCTAACCCCGTGTGTACTGCCTTGTACTGTTACCGAGCCGGTTTGTACTGCTTTCTTGTACTGCCGCAGGTACGAGGAGGATGTACGCGTGCCGTTCTTCATGCGTGGCCCTGGCTTGCCCCAGGGCCTGGTCAGCGACTACCAGGCAGCAATGGTTGATCTCCCAGCCACACTGGTCACACTAGCGGGTGCGTGGCAGGGCCGACTTTTGGGGCATCTCAAAGAAGGGTGATGATGGGGGAGCGTAGACTGGCAGGGTGGGGCCAACTGGCAGGTGTTGATGGAGGCAGCATGGCATGTGTGATGCGGGTGGGGGGTGCACTGCACTGTACTGTACTGTGCTGTACTGTACTGTAGTGTAATATACCGCCCGTGCCTTCCCAACCTCAAGATTGATTTTACAGGCTCCAGTGCTTCGTGTTCAAACGCTGCTGCGCGTTGCTCACTTACACTCTCTCCACTCACACTCTCACTTGCTCTCACTTGATTGCTGACGCTTGGCTGTGTCTTGCGTTCACCGCCTCCACCCTCACCCATCCTCCCTAGGTGGTGAGGTGCTGGACCACCTGGATGGACTGGCCTTCCCCTTGGATGCCATCCAGTCAGGGGCAGCAGGGCCCATCGCGTGGAACCGGCCCTCACCCCCTCCCCCACCCTCACCCAAGCCACCCCCGCCCCGCTCCCCCCCGCCCCCGCACCCCTCGCCCCCGCCACCACGCCCCCCGCCGCCG
>BDCZ01000114.1:130003-153960 GCA_001662365.1 Chlamydomonas applanata
CCGAGCATACCCAGGGGCCAGGGACAGACCGACTCCGATGGCATCAAGACGGGCGCCGCACGCAGGTGATGCCGTGCCGTGATGCTTATATATGTATATGTATATATTATATGTCATGCCAACCTGGGTCGAGAAGTATGGCGTATTGTGTGCCGTCCAAACATGCTTAACGAGAAGGGAGTCAAGCAGATACCAGGACCGTTACTCTTCACTGGGATCTTGTTCATGGCCTCTGTTAAGGAAAGCATTCGCTCACTTATAGCAATGGTCGTGGGATACTTATTTGTGGGCACGGCGGAGCGCTGCGTGCGGGGAAAGCATGCACTCCTCGGCCTCCTGCACATGCCATGCATGGCATGCATGCGTCCTCGGCTTCCCCCCATGCCATGCCTTGTCACCGTCGTCATGGTAGCTTGTGGTGGCCCGCGTTCGTGCGTGCGCAGGTCTCCGCCACCGCCTGAAGACGGCGACAAGGCACCAGGGGAATGGACAGGGTGGGAGCGGCGGCTACAGGAGGCAGTGGACCCCCGGGCCGGTGGAACCCAGGAGCAGGAGGTGACAGCAGCTGCCTCTGCTGTAGCAGATGCAACGGGGGTGGCAGTGGTGGCCGCTGATGCGGCTCCACAGCTGAGTGAGCACAGCGATGGTGGTGCTGAGGAGGGGAATGATGATGACCCACGGGCTGCCATAGTGGAGGAGGTGGCAGCGGCAGCTGAGAGCAGCTTCACACACAAGGCCCTGGAGCCGGGGCAGTCTCTTGGCAACCAGGCGCTGGGTGAGAGCAAGAGCCAGTTGCAGGGTGGGCAGCTAACAGGTGGCCAGCCTTCTCAGGGGGAGCACCTGGAGGGTGACCGGTCACAGGAGGAGGGTGTGAGTCAGCGCTCCACACCCGGGGCTCAGCACGTGGGGCAACACGGGGCCTGGGATGACTTGGTTGGAAGCTTGCTGGGTGCGGACTTTGAGCACGCGGGTGCTGAGGTGGCGGCGGGGGATGAGCAAGAGGGGGGTGGTGATGGGGAGGATGACACATTAACGCTGTCCACGGATGAGGAGGGGGAGGAGGGGGAGGGAGGAGAAGGTGCAGCGGCCGCAGCGGAGATGCTGCCGCATGTAGCGCCGTCGCACGTGCGTGTGATCCCGCGCGTTGCGCGCATGCGGCCACCCACGGGCATGTCCCCTGAGCAGGTGCGGGTCGGCTCCGACTCTTAGCAGTAGCAAAACAAGGCACACAACATCACAAAATCATACATGTAAGATCTCATATGATATGACCTCAATTTTTGTGATACCGGCGCCCCAGTTGACCGTGGGCTGCCGTGCCTCACGCCCTGCTCCTGGGCCCTGCACCTGCTCCTGCTGATCTCCCTCATCTCTAATGTATCTTGGCTGGGCTGACAACACTAGCGATGCCTTGGCTCCGGTCTTGGTTGGTCACTGTGGTGAATCATTGAGTGGCTCGTTCCTACCAAACTGTGATGGCTGTGTGAGCAGGTGGCGGCTAAGGTGGCGCAGCTGTCCGCACGCCTTGCGCAGTGGCACCTGGGGGCTGGCCGCCGCACTGAGCACGCAGCCTCAGCCACCGTTGAGTCAGACGCCCATCTTGCTGGCGACGTCATGTCCCAGGAGGAGGGGCAGCAGGAGGGAGAGGGTGAGGGAGCAGGGCAGGGGGTGGCAGGGGGGCTGGACCAGGAGGGGGCAGCAGGGGTGTCAGAGGAGGGGGCAGATGATGATGAGGAGGAGCTGGTAACCAGTGTGCGGCGCGCGCTGCTGCAGGCCGGCAAAAAGGGGCCGTACATCCGTGACAGGTGTGTGATGTGGTGCATGCTGCGATCCACACGCAAGAGGCAGTACACGCTGTGCAGTATGTTCTGCAATGGTGTGGGGCAGTACAGCAGCGGCGCCGTCGGCATGGCGGGGGATTGGGGCGATCATGGGCGATAGTGTGCTAGAGTGATGGCTTGCACAGCACGTCACAGCCGCCGATCAAGCTGTCAGCGCATGCCTGCTGTCTCGTTTTGGTCCGTGCCCACAGTCCCAGTTCACCTTGCCATGCCTTCCTGCACCCCTGCCCACCTTTCCTTGCCACTGCCTCGGCCCCGCCTCATTCTGTGCAGTGTTCCTCACTCACCCTTCCCTCACCCTCCCCCCCCTGCCGCAGCATGCTCATTGAGGGATGGCTGGACATCAACATGACACTGTACCAGCGCAAGAACTACCGTGCGGTGCGTGGCTATGAGTCATACATAGGGTGTGACCCATAAGCCATATCATGGAGTTTGCAGGTACAGCTTTGCAGGTTTAGGGTTTAGGGTTTAGGGTTGTGCAACTTGTGAAGATACGCTCATGGTGTCATAACTAAGGGTCTAATGGGTCCGAAAAAACACCGACCAATGGCTGCCATGGCCCACCATGCCACAGGTGCGCGTGTGCACGTCGTACACGGCGTTTGGCGCAGGCAGTACATTCATGGGTGGCGGTACATGCTACAAGGTGCGTGGGGCGGGCTGCTGGGCGCTACTGCAGATCGTGCACAATGTGTGTGGGCGGTTCAGCCTCTGGGGTGAAGCTCTTGGGGAGTAAGGGGCTCCAGAGCAGCAGGGCCCAGTCCTTGGGTGTGGCTATGGCAGTACACGTCCCCGCACGTACTGCCTCTGGTACAAGATCCTCACCCCCGGTTCCTGACCCCATGGCATGTACTGCCTGTACTGCCGTGCAGTACTCGATCTGGTGTATACCACCCAGCCGCACAACTGCCTCAACTGTCGTGTACCACGAGCTGTACGACCTGGGGACCGACCCTTATGAGCTCAGCAACAAGATCGACAAGTAGGTTGGTTGGGGCAGTTGGAGGTGGCGGGCAGTTGGTGGTTGACGGTTGGAGATGATGAACGATTAGGGACCCATGGGGTCAACCTTGCTGCTGGCGGCCCTGCTGCATCTTGCAACCATCTTTCAATCTGAAGGCCCCCGACCTGCCCCCTGACACACTAGACTGCTGTGTGCTTCTGCGCCCCTACCCGCTGGTTCAAACCCACCTCACAACCGCCGCCTCACAACTGACCCCAACCGCCTCCAACCAACCGCTGCAGGGGCGTCATCACCAGCAGCATGCCCACAGCCACGCGCCGCCTGCTGGATCGCCTGGATGCTGTGCTCACGGTGCTGGCGTACTGCAAGTGCGTCATCTTTCTATTAATAATACTAAGAACACGGCGTGTCACAGATGTGTCTGAATGCCGGAGCCTGACAGTCATCTTTCTATTGCGACCCAGTAATGCCGCCTGGGGTTCTGAAGCGCCTGTACCTCTTCAGGTGTCCCTGAAGCATGCAAACCTCGGCCCTCAACCCACACACACGTCTTTCCCCACATTTACACACATGTCTGAGCTGTCGTCCACTGCTGGCTTGCTCGCAGGGGCCTGGCGTGCCGCTACCCCTGGGCCGTGCTGCACCAGGACGGGTCTGTGAGCTCACTGGTGGATGCGATGGACCCTCGCTTTGACACGGCCTACCTCAAGTATGCCGGCTTTGACTTCAAGCGGTGAGAGGGGTGGGGGGGCAGTGCGGTGCCGATGCTTTGGAAACGGTGATTGAGTCACAGTAGCGGATGCTCTCGTAACAGGGGTCGATGCTCTAGTAGCAGCGGCAAGAACGGTGCAGCCTATCGAGGCATGGGCAGCTCTGTGGTGCTGTGTGGCGGCCGTGACGGCGGGTGTGCTGGTGGCTGCAGCTCAAGCGCTGCTGGTGCGCGTTGGTTGGCGCACTGCCCCCCCTGCTCACTGTCTGCGCTATATCATATGTATAACAGGTGGGGGTGGGGGATGGTTGGGGGGGGCCTTGACGAGCCAGGACATGGGTTGAGCTCCAGCTGCATGGAAGCTGGGCCCCTAGACCCCAGTAATCCCCTGTACTCCACCTTCCTGTGCGCCACAGCGCCACAGCACACCGACAGGCCAGCTTCCGTAGTGCCCCCGCCCCGTACCGCTAATGTACCGCCCTCACATGCACGTACTGCTGTAACTCGCATCACAGGTGTGAGCTGTACTACCACCCAGACAATGAGGCAGTGGACCCAGGTATCCTGCGAGCGGTGGCCGCGGCCAATGGCGCTGCGGAGCGCTCTCTTGCCGCGTCACGAGCGACCACACTCAATGTACCGCCCCCACCGCCCCCGCCACGTGAGTCACAGTCACCCGCAGTCAGCCCCATCATCGTTGGCGGCTTTGTTGCTGGCTTAGGCTGACTTAGTTTGGCTGGCGGCCCTGTGTAGAATGATTGGCTTGGCTTCCCCTTTGTACATTTGGAAATTATGTGACCGACTCTCATGTGGTTGTCTTGCTTCGAACCCCAGCCTCCCAGCACACATATACACACCACCATCACCACCACCATCCACCTCCCAACCCGCCCACCCGCCCACCCACCCCTCACTGCCCACCCTCCCCTGCCCTGCAGCCAAGGTATACCCCCAGAACGCCCGCAAGCGCCCGCCGCCTGCCAAAGCGCGGGGCAAGGTCTCTGTGGTGGTGGGCGCGGCCACGTCGGGTGCAGTGACCGGGGAGCACCCGTAATCCCCGCAGCCGGCCGCATGTCACTAATGTGTGATGTCACAGCGGTTATCAGGGAGCCTATTCCAGTTCAGTGCTCCGGCCGTCACTGAGCGGCTTGCCAACTGCATTGGACACCCATGACTCCAGCCAACACCACCCCCACAGCAACGCTGACACCATCCCTTCCATTGTTTCTTCTTCTGTGGTGGAATTAGGCCAGGCAAGTAGCCGCCATGCACCCGCCCAAGGGATTCTTACACTCGGAACGAACGAGTATCGTAGGCAAGCCATGCTGTATGGCGGCAGCAGTGCAGCAGAGCAATTGCAACTTGCTAACTAGGATATCTGGATATGCGTGTGGGGGGCCGGGTATGATATGCTGCGGGTAGATGTTTTCTGAAGGTGATAGGGCCTGATCAGGCTGCAGGGGGCAGCCCCTGATGCGGCTGTGGCCGGCTACATTGTTTCTTAAACAAGCAGCCCTCGGCTGGCGCGTGTGTTGATGCAGTGTATGTGCACACAGCACCCGCCATGCTCAGCAGTGTGATTTGAGGGTGGGGACAGGGACTTTCGGTTCAACCCACTTGCACACTGATAGGTTGTGTGCTGCTGGGTTAGCAAGCTGGGCCTCGCACATTTACAGTGTTAGATTACGACAGGGAAGGAGCCCTTGGGCTTGTGCTGCCTGGCATCTGTCCAAGCTGATGATGAGAGCGCGATGAGTGATCCATAACATGCGTGCCCTGCCTGACCCCTGCTCGTTGCAAGAGCTGTAAACAAACGGGCACACAGCTGCAACGGCAGCAGCACAGCAGGCCGTCAAAACGAAGTTTGCTGAGACGATTGCTGCTTGCATCGATCAGCAGCTGCCTTACACCCAGATCAGCATTCAAGTAGCTGGTTGGGCGGTAAGGTACAGAAGAGTGATCAAGGAGTCGTAGCTGCTTGCCTGCTTCATCTGACCCAGCTTGTGGGCTGCACTGCGTTCATATGTTATGTTACACAAGCCTTCAGCCAGTTACGGTATGGTGCACGAGCCTCCAGCCACCAGCCAGTCACGGGCTGCTCAGCATGCATGCTTGTTGCGTGCCTGAATCCCAGCTGTAAACTCTGCTATGCGTTCGGAGTTGCACCATCCGGTGGGCACACTCACACAGCTTGGTCACTTGGTGTTCGCCTCTCAAGCTGGGCGTCCCTTAGAAGAGCCAAGCAGTACAGCTCCGTGGCAGTACAAAACCGACAAGTGGTCACAGGTGTCATGGCGTATACAGGAGGCCCCCCGCCCTAGCTACTGCCAGCGCCGCCGCCTCCTCCTCCCCACATTTGATCGGCGAGTTGCAGGGGCACCTGTGCACATGTGGGAAGAAAAACAACGTAACAACGGCTTCAAAGCATCGGGAGAGGAGCACACAGGGGGTGCCATGCATGGATGCAGGATGGTCAGTGCTTGAGGCAGTACAGCATGGCAGGGTGCCCCCTTCCCCATGTCCCAATCCGATCCACACCCCCACACCCCCCAAGCCCAACCTTCAACCATTGCTATCACCATCCCCAACAACCGCCACCCACCATCTCCACCCCCACCCCCAGCCCACCTGTGAATGACCAGGTGGCCCACACCAATGTCTGAGCACCGGCCACCCCCAAGGGCCACGCCCGGCTTGGAGGTGCTGACCCAGGTCGCGTTGGGCCCTGACAGCGGCTGCCGCACATCGAACAGCGCCGCGGTGCTGCGGTACACCGGCGCACAGAGAGATGGAAGCTTTAGAAAGGCACAACTGTTGTTTAGAAAAGCACTGGTGTACTGTTGGAATTTGGCATGTACATTACTGCCGCGGTGGGTGGCTGTAGTATACTCTTAGTGCTCTAATCTTGTCTCTAGTCATTGGGAGTGCATCGTGGTTCGAGGCACACCGTCCTGCAGTGTGTGGCACACTCCAGGGGGCAACCGAACCCCAAGTGGCCCCAAGGCAGCTTGGTCTCGTGCCGCTGCTACTGCCACCGCTACTGCTACTGCTACTGCTACCGCTACTGCTACCGCTACCGCTACCGCCACCGCTACCGCCACCGCTACCGCCACCGCCACTGCCACCGCTACTGCTACTGATGCTGCTACTGGTGCTGCTACTGCTACCGCTACAGCTACTGATGCTGCTACTGCTACCGCTACTGCTACTGATGCTGCTACTGCTACCGCTACTGCTACTGATGCTGCTACCGATGTTGCTACTGCTACCGCTACTGCTATTGATGCTGCTACTGCTACCGCTACTGCTACTGATGCTGCTACTGCTACCGCTACTGCTACTGATGCTGCTACTGCTACCGCTACTGCTACTGATGCTGCTACTGCTACTGCTACTGATGCTGCTACTACTGCTACCAAACCTTCAAGCACTGCTCCACTCCTGTACCCGGGCCACCCACCCCTGCAGGTGCAGCTCCCCACGGAACATGGTGCGGTCCCATGGGTCAGGCCAACGTGTGGCGTTAGGCGGGCGCGGGGGTGCGGGCGGTGGCGGCCCGCGCGTGTAGCTGCGCGCCGCCCACACATTGGTGTTGTAGCCAAAGGATGACCTGGTGAGTGAGAGGGGGTGGGGGGGATGGGTCAGGCAGTTAGGTTAGCAGTCCACTGGGCAGGTAGATAGACGTACAGACAGACAGACGGATTTACATGCATGCAGGGTAAAGAACGGGGTACCCTAGACTGTGAACCCAGGGCAACCAGGACATTGTTGTGAGTGCAGTAGTCTTACCAAGGTAAGAGACTAAATCAACGAGGCAGGCACTGTGGGAGCACAGAGGTGCACAACACCATATCACAGGATGCAAGGGGTGTGACGAATGGCAACAGGATGCCAGGAGAACAAGGAAAGGCAAGCTCGAAAGGCAAGATAGCCATGAGTAGTAAGAATAGGCCCTCAGGCCCTCACCTGAAGCCCTTGGGGTTGATGGACCGCGTCCACTCGCCACACCCATTCCACACTCCAAACTTGCGCAGCACGGGCGGCGCAGGCTTGCACGACCCGTTCACATCCCACTTCTGCATGCGGCATGCGCGCGAGCAACGGGCCCTTGGACACCTGTTCGTATCCCTCTCGGCCCGCGCCCGCCCCAGTCATGCCAGCTTGCATGGCAGGCCTCAGCCAGGCTGCAGCTGAAACACACAACAGGTCAACTGCAAGGTGGGGCAGCAAAAATACCAGCACCCAGTGCCGATCTGCAACGGTCCCCACAGCCACGCTTGGCATGCGCCCAGACGCTGTGCTCCCTGCGGGGCTTCAAAGCTCATGGGCAGTTGACTCGCCACCCACCAGGGTTGACATCAAGCCCCGAACCCTGCCACCCCTGACGCCATGACACCCTGCCCACGACCCTACTAGAATCCCTGAGCACTGAACCCTTATAATAAACCAGATCCCCTAGTCCTGTGCCCCACCCACGCAACGGCCGCACCATGCTGTGCCAGTCCTTTTAATGGACCATGTACCCTTTTAATGAACGCTTTGAATGGACCAGGTACCCTATCACCGGCCCTGTCCCATGCACAAGCCGCGCACATGCCGTGACAACCCTTCCGATATGAACCAGGCACCACTAAACCCCGGCCCCATCCCCACGCACCATCCGTGCCATCGCCGCCTCGTAGTCTGCCGCCAGAGCGCTCAGTGTCACCTCCTCCAGCGCCGGCATGGGCGCCGCGTACCACTCTGCCATCTCCTGCAGCCAGGCGCAGGCCAGACATGGGTCTTTCAAGCATGGCCAGAGTCAGACGCAGGCTGGACGCAGGTGAGGCACAGGTCAGACGCAGGTCAGACACAGGCCAGAGGACGCCAGACCAGGGGTATATGAATAGGCCAAGGCCAGACACGGGCAAATACAGACCAGTTGCAATACACACCAGGGCTAGGCAAAGCAGGCCGAGGCCAGATGCACGTCAGGCCAGGGCCTGACCAAAGCCAGACAGAGGTCAAACCTTGGCAACCCTGCTTACCAGGACCTGGGACCTTGAACCTTTAAACCTTGGATCTTAAACACCCTTGTGAGCCTTTTATATACAAAATATTATATATTAATAACACCCTCGATCTTTCAACAGCTTTGGAAACAACCTTCACAAACCTTGAACCTGCAACAACCTTGAAACAAACCAGCTCCCCCCTGCCGACCCCCGCACGCACGCACCTTTGGCGGCCAGGGCGCCGCCACCTGGAACATGGGCATGTGGCCCAGGCCGAACCCCGCGTCCAGCAGCCCCATGAGCGTGCGTGGGAGTGATACGAGCAGCTCCCAGTCCCCATGGCGCTCCGCCACGCCTGCGCAATGCAGGTTGGAGTGGCTCAGAGTCTATTCTGTCAAGGTATGGGGAGCTGCACCCCACCAGCTGGACAGCCCACTGACTGGATGATCAGTGAAACAACTAGCCAACGAAGCATCCAGCCAACCAGGCGACCCTGTGACCAGCCACCAGCACCGCGGCCAGCATCCAGCCAACCAGCCCGCTGTCAAACCAACCAACTAGCCAACTGCCCAATCGCCCGCCCAACCAACCAACAGCACCACGCAACCACCGCAAGCAAAGCAAGCCAACCGCCGCACCCGGCGAGTACTCCAGTAGGACGTTGTCAATGCGCGGGGGCCGTGCGAACAGCGCGTGACGCACAGACGCCATCACATGCGGCTCCCACCCCTCCACATCCAACTGATGCAGCAGGTTATCCAGGGTGTTTGCATTAGCGGGTTTTGAAGCTGGGAAGCAAGGCACCTGCACCCTGTGACATGTGGACCCAAAAGCTCGAAGCTAGCAAGCAGCAGCAAGGATGCGAGCGGGCGGCACAGGGCTTCTACTACAACGCCGCCTGCCCGCCAACCCCCAACTCACCCCCACCCACGCATGCTCCACTGCATGCTGCACCCACGCATTCATCACACATGCACCCATCTGCTTCCCAAAGAGCAAGAGGGCACCATGCGCAGCTGCAGCGCCACCTCATCCGGCCCAACGCACCTTGAGCAGCAGCACCGTTTCATGCTTGGGCAGCCACTGATCGATGCGCTCTGTCGGTACCGCCACATGGCTTCTCACTGCACGGCATTCCAGGCGTGCGCAGAGTTTCCAGCACAGGGTCTAAGCTCGGAAATTAGACTGCGAGGAGCGACCTGGGACCCCTGCCGGCCGTGCCTGAGCAGCAGCAAGAGTGACCCCAAAGGCACCCACATGGCCACTTCAGTTCAAGGGCAACAAAAGAAACCAAGGAAACAAAAGTGCATGGTGCACCTTCGTGCGGCATCGTGTTGAGGGCGTTGACAGAGGCCAAGCCCCAGTAGGAGCCGTGCTTGGGCACACTGATCTTGGCGGGGGTGCCTAGCCCGTGGGTGTGGTCAGACACTGCCGCGAGTCGGATCTGCAAGCAAGCGTGTTACTCGGAGCAGAGATGAGCACACACGTGCCCATGTGTGTTGCGTTGCATGGTGGCGATGGCACGGATCTGTTTGGACCTGTGCCGTACGTGTAGTGCCAGGTAGCACAACGCCATGCAACCATACAACCAGTCATCCTCATTCTGCTCTACAATGACCGGCATACATCATACAAACAGTGCTGCCAATGAACATAGAAATTGAATACGTTAGGCATCACACCTCCACCAGGTTGGTCACGTTGTTGAGCGCAACAGCGTGAGCCAGGTAGGCACGGAACAGGGGCACCGGCTCCCATGCCACCACCCTGCATGTGCGTGCGCAGAACTATGGTCTGAATGCGATGGGGCGCGCTGATTGTACCAAATGACTGCAGATGTGGCCGGACCGACATGTCTGGTACATACAATTCACTGCTGTAGTGCAGAACAGGCAATCGAGGGCAAGCCAACACTGACGAAAGGTGGGCTAGGTGGGCTTGAACTGAACCTGGATGTTGATGGGGATGTTAGAAAAAAGGGGGGCACATGCAGGCAGCCAGATTAGGCACGTGCACACCTGCAGCCCAGCCTCGCCGTGTACAGCGTGAAGTAGCCAAAGTTGGCGCCCACGTCCAGCACCAGCCGCCGCACCCCCCCGCCCGCCTCCATGCACCCTGCTGCTGCCACTTCGTGTACCGCCTGGACACGCGCAGTACGATCATCCCACTGATGAGTGGCTGATGGGCTTGCCTGACCGTGTGTGGTTGACTTGTGCTTGACTGTTTTGTACTGTGCTTGACTGTGTGAGTGCAGGTGGGAGGTATGGAAAGGTGCGCAGGTGAGGGTGTGTGTGTGTGACACGGAGAGAGAGAGAGTGTGTGTGTGTGTGCGAGAGGGAGAGAGAGATGAGTTGCAGAGCACAAGATTCTTTCCAAGCCCTTTGGGAGCACGTCAGCACCGCACCCGCGTCACGCCGCCCTCCATCGCACCATACCCCTCCATCATCGCGGACACATCCGGGTCCATTTTTGCATCTGTGATGGCCAGCAGGAAGGAGGGGCGCGTAGACGACCGCTTCACGCGCACGCTCTGCGTCAGCATGCAGGCGGTACGGGCAGTACGGGCACGACACAGGCAGTACGGCGGACGGAGGTTACGGCTGCATGAGTTATGGAAGGGCCATGGATGTGGCTGCAGGACACAGGGTGAGCGACAGCGGGAGAGGCTGGTTCAGGAGATCGAGATGCTGGTGGTGTATCACTGGGATCCCACCCCTCCACCTTGCACCCCTCACCCTCCCACCTTACCACCCGCTGAGCACCCACCATGTGCCAGTTGAGCAATCCCTCACACCCTCTACCAACAACTGCACGCCCCCTATCCACGCCCTGATGACCCTTCACGACACCCAAAGCTGCCCACAGATCTCACACAAACCCCCACTGCCCCGCCCTGAACTCTGCACTCTGGCACCAGCCCCCCCCTCCCCCCCTCCCCCCCCAAAACACACAGACGCACGCACGCACCTCATTCTGCCGCCGGATGTACTCAATTGGCCCCACCGGCTCGTGCCTGCACACACAGCATCACGTGTGTGCGTGTATGTCCGCAGCGTAGCCAAAGCAACGAAAGAGCGCCGACCTGTGTTGTGTAGCGCCAACCCCAACCACCCCGCTGTCCAAACCAAGCTAAAGGCTGTCCAACTCAAGCATCTATGAATGCTGGTGCATGTGCAGCTGCCCGAGTGTGGTGGGCCTGGAGATGCACCCCACAACACACTGCAGGCCCACGACCCCTTCAACCTCCTTCATGCTGCTGCATTCATGCTGTATGCGCACCAGTTGGCTGGCAGGTCGCCAGCCCATGCCCCACTGCGGCCACGAACAAAGAGAGATGTCACACATGCTGGCCAAGGCGCCTGGCGCACCAGAGCGCACATGCCAGAGTGTACCGCTCGCAAGCAGACGCAGCAGCGCTGTACATTACACAGTACACTGAACAATTGTAGAGCACCGCAAAAGCTTTCTGAACCAAGTGCAGCCGCTGCAGCTGTGCATCGCCTTGCCGTGCACCCGCGCAGTGCAGCTGTAGGAGAGGTGCAAGCGGTACAACCAGCGGTACAAGCAGCGCACCAGTCCGCGCAGTCTGTCCCCAGGTCGCAGAATACCTCCACACTTGGCTTCCCCTCCTCCACATCTCTCCCCTCGTCACACACGCCGTTGCGGGCCTGCGTGCCAAGTGGGAGACGAACGGGCCAGAGTGCACAACAGAGTGGCAGCCAAAATGTGCCTTCATAGGGACGTGGCGTCGCGTGCTGGGAGCTGGAGGTCACAGCAAGAGAAGGGGGGAAAGGGAGGGAAGGCCATGGAAACGACTGGCAGGTACTATGCAAGCACTGCAAGCATGCAAGTATGGATCGATGACCCAAGCCACCAGCGTGCATTCTGTACATGCCCAGCATAGTCACACAGCTGCCTGTCATGGGGGCCAGCCACATGATGGGTTGTTGTTCACACCTTGAAGCAGGAGTCAGTGCACACCGCAGGCCGGGAGCTCGCAAACGCACTGTGCTCTATCGAGCGCAGCGTCTCCGTGTGCGTGATGCCTGCAGACAAGGTTGTTCATGGCAAGTACAGCGCCAGGCTGCGTGTTTCCATGCTGGACGACGCTGGTGTGTGCCCCTGCACATGGGCCAGCTCGCACCATGCGAGTATGGGACATGCCAGCGTGCAGCAGCTGGGGCTGTCACATGTAAATCATGCCCGCATTCATGCAGTGCACCCATCGACACATGGTGTCTGTATGCACATGAAACGTCGTATCTCGCAAGCAGTATTGGTGCAAATGGCATCAGGTCACAATCAGCCAGCGCTCAGCCGCTACTTACCCAGCCATTCCGTTGCAAGGTATAAACCTAGGGCCAAGCTGACGAGCGTTGCAGCAAATTGGATCAGCAGTGCCCACTGCAACGTCCCCCATTGTCGTCTCCCATGCTGATGTGCACTGTGATCTGCATCGACCGATTTGCTGGGGGAAACTGTGACTGGTAGAGCCTTGCCACTGTCTGATCTTGATGCCCGGCTCATCGTATTAAATGTTTCAGCACCATCTTAGGGTTGAAAATCTCTGCCCGCACTGACGAGCACTACTCTGCAAGGCGCAGTCGATACACACGAGCCTGAGCTGGCAGGATCAACGATTCAGGTAACGACGAAACCTTGGGGTTTAGGCGGGTTCAGGGTTCAAGATCTTTTTTCAGGCGCACAGTTGAGAAGAGGAGAATTACACGAGCCCTTGCGTGCGCTGCTGCCCATGAGAGGCAGCAAGGTTCAGGTGGGCTGGTACCGGCGCGCCCTGCACTAGATACACGCCAGGCAGCTCATGCCCCGCAGGCCCTGGCACGCAGCTCTCCCTTCAACTGGGAGCAGGGCTAAACAAGAAAAGGGTGCGCGAGGCGCACCACCAAAAAAGTCACTCTCTCACTCACAATACAAACTCTCCGTGTGCCACCAATGCCTGCCTGTCTTCTAAGGGTCACTCTCAGTTAGCTACACCTACATCTAGCTGCTATGCAGCCACCTAGTCACAAGGTGTCCGGGCACGGAGCCGATTCATGCAAGCATCATGCTGCACCATGGTCAAATGCGGGCCAAACCGTTGGTGGCGCCCAATGGTCTCAGGGCGCAAGAGAAAAACACCGTGGTTCAGCGCAGCAATTTCACCATTCCAGCACCCAATATGCCTGCGCCCACACGCCGCCTTGGCACACCCCGCAACTGGCACCACCCCCACGCCTTAGATCCCACCCGCCATGAGGCCATGATCTGCGCACCAGCGCTGCAGCTGCTGCTGCTGCCGCCGCGCTCACATGCCCGCAGAGCCTGCCGGCAGACGCGCCTGTGCGCTAGCCAATGATGCGCCTGGCGATCAAGCGCTTAGATGCGCTTGAACACGCGCTTGGCGGCCGCAATGGTGGCATCAATGTCGGCGTCCGTGTGCGCGAGCGACGTGAAGCCGGCCTCAAACTGGGAGGGGGCGAGGTACACGCCCTCCTCCAGCATGCCGCGGTGGAAGCGCGCAAACTTGGCTGTGTCAGCCTTGAGCGCATCATCAAAGTTGTGCACGGGGCCCTTGCAGAAGAAGAAGCCGAACATGCCAGAGATGTTGCTGCCGCACATCTCGTGGCCGGCCTCGCGGCCGGCGGCCAGGATGCCGTCAACCAGCTTCTTGGTGATGCGCTCCAGGTGCTCGTACGAGCCGGGGCGGCCCAGGATCTCCAGGGTCTTGATGCCAGCGGTCATGGCCAGGGGGTTGCCCGACAGCGTGCCGGCCTGGTACATGGGGCCAGCAGGGGCAACCATCTTCATGATCTCAGCCTTGCCGCCGTACGCGCCCACGGGCAGGCCACCGCCGATGACCTTGCCCATGGTGGTCAGGTCGGGGGTGATGCCAAAGTACTCCTGGGCGCAGCCCTTGGAGATGCGGAAGCCAGTCATGACCTCATCGAAGCACAGCACGGCGCCCTCAGCCGTGCAGATATCGCGCAGGCCCTGCAGGAACTCCTTGGTGGGGGGGATGAAGCCACCGTTGCCCACCACAGGCTCCAGGATCAGACCGGCAATCTGGCCCTTGTTGGCCGCGAACAGCGCCTTGACCTCATCCAGGTTGCCGTAGGTGGCGGTCAGGGTGGCAGCGGCGGTGGACGCGGGCACACCTGCAGGACAGGTACGTGGGCGGCGGTGTGTGAGGGCTTGTGTGCAGCGTGCACATTTGGGACCCCAGTGCAGATGCAGGTGGCATGCAGGGTGCCACATGAGCAGCATGCGTGTGGGTGCACACACGTGCCCACGCTTGCGTATTGTGCCCACTGACACACACAGCTGGTCAATGGCCGCAGCCCGTCCAAGCAAGCAGTGCATGCACGGCATGTAGGCACACAGGCGACACACAGAACATCCTTCATGCCTGCTCACCGGGGGAGTCGGGCAGGCCCAGGGTGGCGACACCGGAGCCGGCCTTCACCAGGAAGGAGTCAGCGTGGCCGTGGTAGCAGCCCACAAACTTGATGATCTTCTCGCGCTTGGTGTACGCGCGCATGAGGCGCAGCACCGACAGGCACGCCTCAGTGCCGGAGGACACAAAGCGCACCATCTCCACAGAGGGCACGATGTCAATCACCATCTTGGCCAGCACGTTCTGTGGCCGGGCATGCATGGGCGGAGCAAGCCCTGTTGACAGATGCACGCATGCAGTGGCGCTGTATAGGCACAAAGCCATATGACGATACGAGGACGCAGGACAGAAGCCAATGGGCATGCGGATGTGTGCAGTCCCACAAGCGTGTCGCATGGCCTCGGCCCTTGCACTTAAACATTGTACTGCATGCGAGATGTGGCCGTGTGCAGGTGGCAGGCTGTTGCCGGGTGCTGGATATCACTGTGATGGACACTGCTTCGTCTGGTGCATGTTTGTCTAGTAATGTTTGCACGCAAGTGCACGCAAGTGCAGTGCGTGCATGCACCGGCCTGCATGCAGGGACAGGCATGACTAGTGCTGTATGGGCAGGCTCAGTGGCCTGGAGCGGAATGTGTGGTGCAGCGCAAGCTCCATGCGGGGGGTGTTGCATGGGCGAGCGGTTATGCCATGCAGACTAGATCCACACAACTGGGGATGCTGGCACACGCCTCAGAACCAAGGTTACGCTGTCTGGCACCTGCAACATGCGACTGCAGCCAGCGGCAAGCACGCGATGTGCAGATATCCAAGAAGATCCGTCACATGTGGCTTACCTCCAGCTCGCAGGGGGCACCGAAGGAAGCACCCTTGGCCAGCTGCTTGATCACGGCCTCGTTGACCTCGTCGTTGGCGTGGCCAACGATCGCGGGGCCCCAAGAACCCACATAGTCGATGTACCTGCAAGATTTCACCATCAAAGGTGGTCAGGATCGATGCAGCTTGCACGCTGTGGAACCTCAGTTGATCCCAGCCAAGCCCACTCCAGCACCCTTGCTCACTTGTTGTTGTCCACATCCCAAGCGTAGGCACCCTTGACGCGGTCGAACACAATGGGGCCACCGCCCACGGAGCGGAAGGCGCGCACGGGGGAGTTCACGCCACCGGGCAGCAGGGTCTGGGCCTCCTTGAAGATCTGCAAACCCAAAGGCACCCGACCCGTCTTAGTGTCGTGGACAGCAAATTCGACTGGATCTGGGCGCAATCCGGTCTGCCCCACCTCCTCAGAGCGCGTGGTGTTCAGCTTGGCAGGTGCCTGCACCGCCTGGGCGCGCACGGTCACCGCCTTGCGGCCCTGGCGGGCACCAGAGAAGGCCTTGGCCTGCTTGTTCAGAACGGTCTGCATCTTGCCTATAATGTGGGGGGACGCTGTGCGCTGCAAGGAGGAAGAAAAGTTGGTGTGGATCTAAATCACATAAATCACACGGTGTATGTGATGCTTGGTCGCCGGGTCGCAATCCTGTTGTGCCAACGCGCTGGGATCTCGAGCTCATCAACTTATCACGGCTCATTGCTGACATATTACACCAGGAGTCATGCGCACCAACCAGCCTGCTGGCACCTCCACAGACAGGCACTGGTCGGGATGCTGCAGGCCATGCACTGCTGTGGCTTGGTGCTGCAGGGGGTATCTTGGTTGCCATGCATCGATGCATGCAACCCAGCATGCCACAGCATGATGCATGACAGGAGCACGGCGGCAGCCATGACATGCCCCACACACTGAGTGCCGGCAGCACAGCGCTGACCGCGGGGCAGTGAGATTGCTCGCAACGTGCTCTGTGCTGCAAGACTTGGTGTTGCTCGCCAGCTCACACGGTGCAAGTAAGGACTTGCGTGTCTGCCGCACAACACAGCTGCTGGTAGAGTGATGCCGTTCCTCTGCAGCACTCAGCAATCTCATATTTCTGGGCGCATCGGCTGGGCACCGAGGTGGGCGGCCGGTCCGCAAGGATGTGTCAGCACAGTGTGGCTAACTGCTGAGTGCAGCTGCTGCTGCACGCTAGGCTGCACTGTGTGCAGGCCTGCACATGCACATGTGGGGTGGTGTGAGCATGCGAAAAGGCCGCAGCACGTACATGCCATGGTGATGTGCCCGGCTATTGCATTGTGCCCATCCGCTGGAGCATGCCAGGCTTACGATGGCCTGAAGTGCAGCTGCAGCGAGCGGCACCCAAGCCACCGAGAGCCTGTAACTCTTTTTGCTGGTTGGTCAGCTGGTTATGTGGCTGCTGATTTACTTTCTTAGGACGTGCTATATGGTACTGTTGGCTGCCGACACCGAGGCTTGAAGCGGGCGGACGCGCGCACCAGTAACGGGTTTGATAACCAGGCAGCAGGACACAGGTTTGCAGGGCAAGGGTCTGCTCAGGTGTCTGGGCTGGCTGGTACGTGCACACCTTGTTTGCGCTCGTGTAACTTTAACACATAACAGTAGCGCGTGTTACTACTTCTACAACAATCTGGGATGCCGCATGCCTGGGGCAGTGGAGATCAGCATGGATGTTGTGCGCGCGCCGCCGGTGGTAGTTTGAGCAGTTAGCATCTCCTCCAACAGCATTTCACCGGCAAAAGTGGCGCGCAAGCGAGCATTTGCAAGTTGTGCAACAGACGTATCTGGCTGTGTCAACGCCTTGCCGTTCGACTTCATCGAACTCGATCGCATCCGGCAGGAGCGGAACCACAGGTGGGCCCACCATCCCATGCTTGTCCCATTGGCCTCCCTTGCACAGTGCAGGCCCTACCAGATCAGTGCGCCCAAATACCAAGGCACTCAGACAACCCTGATGTGCGTGCAGGAGGGGGACGCTGCCAGCCAGGATGGGTAACCAGCAGTCCATTGCCGCCCAGTCAGGTGCGCGCTGCCCGAGGCTTGTTTCTGCTTGCGTATCATCAGCCCCAAAAAGCACGCCCCCCAAATCCTCCACTGGGCTAAAACCGAGGAACTGGGCGCAGCGCTGATGTCTGCTGATGTCCACTACTGCGCTGCATTGTTTTTTGCTGGGCGCAGGCGGCGAACAGGGCGATCCAGAGGTGGTGGTCCCTGAGACTGAAGCTCCTATTGAGCTGCAACATGTCTCGTCTCATAGAATCGACCTCCAAAACGCAAGCTTCTCATCAGCAATCTCGTCGGTTGCTGGAGGTAATGCCAGCACCTTGATGCACTTTGTCAGCAGAGTGCGGCGCGCATACTGCTGATGCTGCTTCGCTGCGCCGCGCACTCCTGTGCGCACTCATGTGCCCTGCGCTGCACACATGTGCCTGCCCGCTTGAGCTGCTCTGCGCCTGCACATGGTGATGTGCAGCTGCCCAGCTGTCATAACCTGTTGATGGCCCGCGCCCCAACTGGCAGCATTGCCACATGCGCTCCTGCATTTACTCTGCAACCGCACGACTGCTTCCTGTGCGTCAGCGCAGCTCCTGAAGTTGGCACATGCGCATACCGTATGTGCATGCCATGGTGCTGTCAGATCTTGAGTTGTCGAGTGGGTCCAGATGCATTCGTGATGTGCTCCCTCATTCGCACCCTCCTTCACACTCCCTGCTGGGCTCGTCACCACGCCTGACACACCTCCCACGCCTGCCTACCATGCCTTATCACCTGCAGGTGCCATCGCCTCGCTGGCTACCATCGCGAATGACGACCCATCCCTCGACCGCTCGTCCCTGGGTATGACATACCGCACCCGCTCGCGCGTGGCCCTCGCTGTGCCTGACGCCCTGCAAGAGGGCGACGCAGAGGGCGAGGGCGAAGGCCTGCGCGACGGGGTCGCTGAGGGCGATGAGGGCGAGTATGCAGCAGAGCAGGACATCGGTGAGGAGGAGGACGTGTTCTGCTCTGCCCTCGAGCCAGCACTGGATGCTAGCAAGCCTTCGGAGAATGATCCATATTCCCAGGGGCCTATTGGAGAGGGGCGTGGGGAGGGAGGTGCCCCGGCGCAGGGGGGCCTCATTCCAGAGGAGGCCACCACACCAGCAGTGGATGCCGCCGCGGGGATTGGTATGGTGGCTGAGCAACTCAGAGCAGCCGCTGCGGTGGGGACTGCAACGCTGGGGGCGGTGGTGGAGGCAGCGGCTGGGCAGCAGCTGGAGGCCGCCAGCCCAGAGCCAGTGGGCCAGGTGGATGGAAGCCACGTGGTGGCCCAGGTCATGGATCAGGTCATGGCCTCAGTCATGGGCCAGCAGCAGGGCGCAGGCGGTGCGGCTGACACAGATGCCATGGTTCAGGAGCAAGGCTCCGTGGCAGCTCCGGCACTGCAGGCCTCTCAGTCTGCCCGTGTGGCACCCGATGCAGCTCCTGAGCTTAACCGCTCCGCATCAAACAGCACATCTTGGCGTTCAGCAGCTGCCACAGCTGCCGGTTGGCTGTGGCGCCGCAAGAAGTCTCCATCAACTTCAGCCGACGGCAAGCCAGCTGCTACGAGCCCCACAGCAACCGAGGCTGCCCCAGCCGCAGACTCGACTGTGGATGTGGCTGAGGCTGTGGCTGAGGATGCAGGCGCTGCAGCACCAGCAGCTGCTGCCGACACCGCCCCCGCACTGGCCACTGTCATGGAGGACGCTGCAGTGACTGACCCTGCTGCTGTGACGGTTACACAGCCTGCGAACGCGGCTACAGCTGCAGCTGCGGCTGCTGCGCCCACTGCTGCTGTGCTGGCAACTGCAACAGAGAGCGCTGTGACAGGCGGCAGCAAGGCGGCTGAGGCCAGCGCCGCTGCTGCTGTGACTGCTGTGATTACAGCCCAGGAGGGCGCTGCTACGGCTGTGACGGGCGCCAGCAAGGCGGCTGATGCCGCTACTGCCGGTGCTGTGACAAGCCTCACCAAGGCCCAGGAGGGCGCTGCTACTGCTGTGACGGGCGCCAGCAAGGCGGCTGATGCCGCTACTGCCGCTGCTGTGACAAGCCTCACCAAGGCCCAGGAGGGCGCTGCTACGGCTGTGACGGGTGCCAGCAAGGCGGCTGATGCCGCAGCTGCCGCTGCTGTGACAAGCCTCACCAAGGCCCAGGAGGGCGCTGCTACGGCTGTGACGGGCGCCAGCAAGGCGGCTGATGCCGCTACTGCCGCTGCTGTGAGATGCCTCACCAAGGCCCAGGAGGGCGCTGCTACGGCTGTGACGGGCACCAGCAAGGCGGCTGATGCCGCTACTGCCGCTGCTGTGACAAGCCTCACCAAGGCCCAGGAGGGCGCTGCTACGGCTGTGACGGGCGCCGGCAAGGCGGCTGATGCCGCTACTGCCGCTGCTGTGACAAGCCTCACCAAGGCCCAGGAGGGCGCTGCTACTGCTGTGACGGGTGCCAGCAAGGCGGCTGATGCCGCAGCTGCCGCTGCTGTGACAAGCCTCACCAAGGCCCAGGAGGGCGCTGCTACGGCTGTGACGGGCGCCAGCAAGGCGGCTGATGCCGCTACTGCCGCTGCTGTGAGATGCCTCACCAAGGCCCAGGAGGGCGCTGCTACGGCTGTGACGGGCACCAGCAAGGCGGCTGATGCCGCTACTGCCGCTGCTGTGACAAGCCTCACCAAGGCCCAGGAGGGCGCTGCTACGGCTGTGACGGGCGCCAGCAAGGCGGCTGATGCCGCTACTGCCGGTGCTGTGACAAGCCTCACCAAGGCCCAGGAGGGCGCTGCTACTGCTGTGACGGGCGCCAGCAAGGCGGCTGATGCCGCTACTGCCGCTGCTGTGACAAGCCTCACCAAGGCCCAGGAGGGCGCTGCTACGGCTGTGACGGGCGCCAGCAAGGCGGCTGATACCGCTACTGCCGGTGCTGTGACAAGCCTCACCAAGGCCCAGGAGGGCGCTGCTACGGCTGTGACGGGCACCAGCAAGGCGGCTGATGCCGCAGCTGCCGTTGCTGTGACAAGCCTCACCAAGGCCCAGGAGGGCGCTGCTACGGCTGTGACGGGCGCCAGCAAGGCGGCTGATGCCGCAGCTGCCGCTGCTGTGACAAGCCTCACCAAGGCCCAGGAGGGCGCTGCTACGGCTGTGACGGGCGCCAGCAAGGCGGCTGATGCCGCAGCTGCCGCTGCTGTGACGAGCTTTGCCACGGCCCAGGAGGGCGCTGCTACGGCTGTGACGGGTGCCAGCAAGGCGGCTGATGCCGCTACTGCCACTGCTGTGACGACCTTTGCCATGGCCCAGGAGGGCGCTGCCACCGCCTTGACGGCTGCGGCTAATCATGCGACTGTGGCCCAGGCCAAGGGCGCTGCTGTGACGGCCGTGACTGCCGTACCCAGCAGCATGGATGCTGCAGTTGGCAAGCTTGCTGCAGTGACTAACCAGGTGCGCTGGACTTCATCACCTTCCCGCTTCCGCCCTCCTAGCACATGCTTGCTTGGCATCAAGCAAGCATGCAACATTGCAGCGCACATGGTTGTGTCGTTCTTGCAAATGCCCTGCAAGTGCTTTGTGCATAGCGAGCATGATCAGGGCGCACACCCAAGATGTGTGGGCATCCAAGCGCCTGATCAATTCTGTACTCTTGCCCGTGTTCGACCCATTGCTCCTCGTGTGCTCCTTTGTTCCTGCTCGCAGGCTTTTACTGCGTTCGCCCCAGCTGAAACTGGGCAGCAGCTGGAGGCCGCCAGCCCAGAGCCGGTGGGCCAGGTGGATGGAAGCCAGGTGGTGGCCCAGGTCATGGATCAGGTCATGGCCTCAGTCATGGGCCAGCAGCAGGGCGCACGCGGTGCGGCTGACACAGACGCCATGGTCCAGGAGCAAGGCTCTGCTGCAGCTCCGGCACTGCAGGCCTCTCAGTCTGCCCGTGTGGCACCCGATGCAGCTCCTGAGCTTAACCGCTCCGCATCAACCAACGCATCGTGGCTTTCAGCAGTTGCCAACACCACCAGCTGGCTGTTGCGCCGCAAGAAGTCTCCATCAACTTCAGCTGACGGCAAGCCAGCTGCTACGAGCCCCACAGCAACCGAGGCTGCCCCAGCCGCAGACTCGGCTGTGGATGTGGCTGAGGCTGTGGCTGAGGATGCAGGCGCTGCAGCACCAGCAGCTGCTGCCGACACCGCCCCCGCACTGGCCACTGTCATGGAGGACGCTGCAGTGACTGACCCTGCTGCTGTGACGGTTACACAGCCTGCGAACGCGGCTTCAGCCCTGGCTACAGCTGCAGCTGCGGCTGCTGCGCCCACTGCTGCTGTGCTGGCCACTGCAACAGAGAGCGCTGTGACGGGCGCCAGCAAGGCGGCTGAGGCCAGCGCCGCTGCTGCTGTGACAAGCCTCACCAAGGCCCAGGAGGGCGCTGCTACTGCTGTTACGGGTGCCAGCAAGGCGACTGCTGATGCTGCTGCCTCTGCTGTGACCGGTCTGTCCAATGCCCAGGCAGGCGCTGCAGCCGCTGTGACGTATGTAGCCGACCGTGCTGCCGCTACTGCGGCTCAGGCCCAGGGCGGCGCTGTGACGGCTGCAAGCGCTGTGACCAGGGGTTTTGATGCTGCAGTGGGCGAGCTGAATGCAGTGACCAACCAGGTGCGCTGGAGTACGTCATCTTCCACCTCCAGCCTTCATAATATCCTCATGCATGGCAGAAGCCAGCTGCCACACAACACTTGAGAAAGCAGTCGTGTAGCACGCTTGTCTGAGGCCATGCTGGGTGTGCTGTTCCATGATACAGCATGCCAGAGGACCACCTCCGTGTCACCCCATGCCACCTCTGTGTGTCACACTGCAACCTGCACGACTCCGCCCCATAAACTCCATACTTGATGGCGCTTAAAGCAGCCAGGTTTGACCCGCCGCCAAGGCGCTTCCTTCCACAGTGACTGCACTGCACGGCGATGCACACATGCTCACCGTGTACCTTGCGCATTTTGTGTCACTGGCTGGCAGGCCTCTGCTGAGGGCGCCCCTGTGGAGAGCGCCATCAGCGGTGAGGGAGGCTTCCAGTCTGCACGCGCGCTGCCACCCATGCTGTCCCAGCTGGCCTCCTCCCTCACAGGTGCCATGCCTGCCACCTCCATGGCCGGCATCGCGCCCGGCACCACTGCTACCCAGCAAGTGTCTGCTGCTGGCGCTGGTGCCGGTGCCGGCATTGGCGCTGGTGCTGGCGGTGGCATGGGGGCCATGCTCTCCCAGTTGGCTGGTTCCCTCCAGGGCACTGCTGGCGGTGCTGCTACAGGGGTTGCCCCTGCTGGCACCGGCCAGAGCGCAGGTCTGGGCGGCATGATGTCCCAACTGGCAGCAGCAGTCACAGGCAGCAGCACTGCTGGAGCACAATCTCCCGCCACTGCCCAGGCCGCTGCTGGTTCGCCTGCGGCTGGTGCGGCCACAGGCGACAACGCTGCGACTATGGCGCTGGTGTCACAGGTGGCCGGGGCAATCGAGAAGGCAACTGCCAGCGCTGTTGGCACCGCGGGCACAGGTGCTGAAAAGGGGGCGAGCAGCATGACTGCCACTGTGCACCAGATGGCGGGGGCGGTCAGGAAAGCAACTGCCACTGCCACTGCTCCAGGCGCTGCCACAGCTGCTGCAACGGCCACGGGCGCGGCACCCACTGCTGCAGGTTCTGCAGCTGGTCTGGGAGGTTTGATGAACCAGCTGACATCAGCTGTCGCGAGCAGCACTGCAGCTTCCCCCACTGGGGCCCCAGCTCCTACAGGCACTGGTGCTGGCAGCAACAATGGCATCGGTGCCACTTTGTCACAGCTTGCTGCGACTGTTACAGCCGGTTCCGGCGTTGCTGCGCCTGCCGGCGCTGCTGCTGCTGCACCTGGTGCTGCTGCTAACGGCGAGGGTGCCAGTGTCGGCGCCACTCTGTCGCAGCTCGCGGCAACTGTTACAGGCGGTGCGGGCGCTGCTGCTGTCAAGCCGGGCGCTGCTGCTAGCGGCGAGGGTGCCGGCATTGGCGCCACTCTGTCGCTGCTCGCGGCAACTGTTACCGGCGGGGCGGGCGCTGCTGCTGTCAAGCCGGGCGCTGCTGCTAGCGGCGAGGGTGCCGGCATTGGCGCCACTCTGTCGCAGCTCGCGGCAACTGTTACCGGCGGTG
>BDCZ01000115.1:0-24786 GCA_001662365.1 Chlamydomonas applanata
GGGGCGTGCGGAGCTGCCGGGGAAAGGGATGGGAGGGAGGGGGCGTGATGGAGGGGGCGAGGGAGGGGGTGGGCGTGCGGGGCTGTGGGGAAAAGGGATGTGAGGGAAAAGGTGGTGTGGGTGTGCGGGACTTTGGGGCCGGGGGCGAGTGAGAGGGTGGGCGTGCGGGGCTGTCGGGGAGGGGGCGTGAGGGGTGCGGTCGGGGGGCTGCAGGCACAGGGCTGCTGCTTATGGCTGTGGTGTGATGGTCGTGTTGGTGATGTTGATGACTTGAGTTTAAAAACCTTGACCTCCCAAACTTGGAACCCAGACGGGACCCCTTGATCCCCAAGCCCTGAACCCCAAACGCGACCCCAACACACCCTGCGCTCAAACCCGCAACTCCTGTTCAATTCACATGTGCAGAAGAGTGGTGTGGTGATGGAGAGGCTTGAGGGGGACTTCCACTGGGGCGGCCACTTGTCCCCCACCTACTGGGATGTGGTGACGAAGGAGTCCACGCTCATGGCTGTGGATGGTGCGTGGAGCTGGGGGCTACTTATGTTGCTTCATGTCAGGGCAATGGCATTGATATGGCCACCGGATACAGGTTGGGGGGGTTGGGATTTGGGGGTGGGGTTGTCACCCACCCGTGTGAGCGGTAGGTGCCTTGTCGTCAAGGCCTGTCAGATTTGTGATGGAAGCGCAGAAGGATCTATTCGCGCCGGCTGTACACAAACCTCTGCTTGACTGTGGAGTGAACAACCATAGAGCGGACAAACATGTATCTACTGTGACGATGCTGTACCGCGGCTGTACCGCAGGTCGCATCCGATACCTGAACCCGTACGGCATTGTACTGGACAATGGGCTGGAGATCCCGTGTGATCTCATAGTGTACTGCACCGGCTACAGCGCCAGCTACAAGTTCTTTGACCCACGGTACGTGTACTGCTCAACTGCGCCAGCGGTAATCCCGGACGAGCCTGGAGTATTTGCACGCTCACCTGCCGTATTGCCTGGCGTACCACCCTCCATTCCCCGTCGCTGTACTGCCTATTGTACTTCAAACAGTTGCCCTGCTGTACCGCACGCTGTACCGCAGTGTGACGCTGAAGCTGCAGGCAGGGGAGGATGGGCTGTACCTGTACCGCCACATGATACACCCTGATGTCAAGAACCTTGCATTCGTGGGCACCGCTGTGGTGTCATCCAACTACGTGCTCACCACGGCGCTGCAGGTGGGACATGCAACATCTGCATGCACTGTGCACTACGTCGTATGCATCACTGGGATGTGTTGCGGTGCATTGCCGGAGACGAATCACCATACTCAAGTGCTGACGTCCATGAATATAGCTGTACTGACCTGAGTGGGTGCACTGCCATGCGCCACACGTGTACTGCCGATTACCACCATGTCCCACCTGTGTTCTGTGTGCTGTGTGCGTACCGCCTGTGTGCTGCGGACGTACCGCCCATTCACCCCTTTCACTCACGTACCGCGCGTGCGTACCGCAACCACAGGCCGAGTGGCTGGCGCGCGCACTGCGCCACGAGTTCAGCCTCCCCTCAGGCGCTGACATGCTTGAGGACATCCGGCAGCAGCGCGCGTGGCGCCGTACGAAGCTCGCGCCGCAGACGAACCGGGGCGGCATCACTATGCCGTATACACAGGCGTACCATGACCAGCTCATGGCTGACATGGGTCAGCCGGCCAAGCGCAAGGCACGTGCGGTGTCCTGTTCGTGTTTGTATCTCCTGGGGAAGGCGGGAGGGCAGGGAGATCGCGGCCAGTGTTAAGGCTTGGCAGTGAGGTGCCGGGCACACCTGGGGGACTCATGATACGGGGATTGGTTGCTGTGGCTGGGACGCAAGCGCAATCGCAAAGCCGTGCATGGAAGGATTGTTTCAGGGGTCATGCGGGTAAAGCCTGGTGCAGGGTGTGGAAGTTGTGGTGATCCACTTGTGGCGCACCATTTGGGTGCTCCAATCTAGGCTGACCCCGCCGCCTGTTGCTTCTAGAGGCGTGGTGTTTCTACCACACGTTCATGGTGTGGGGTGCTTCGTAGTGTAGAACTGCTGCTCTCATTTGGTGGAGGTTGAGGCTGACACATCAACCTACACCCGCCCCTTACAGACTAATGTACCCCCCCATGCAAGATCGGGGCATCAGACTCTGTCCGCATGTTGCAACTCTAATGTTTTTGTAACGCTACGCGCCGCCGCGCACGCACATGCCTGCAGGGCTGGAACCCGCTTGCCGAGTGCTTCTCCCCCTACTCAGCAGCTGACTACTCTGCACTGGTGGATCCCCGGCTGTCCGCCCTCGACTTCCGCCGCATCAAGCGCGCTGTCGAGGTGGCGGAGCACGAGCCTCAGGACGAAACAGGTGTGTGCGTGTGTGTGTGGGTGTGTGTGTGTGTGGGGGGGGGGGGGTGCGGCAGTCCCTGCTGTTTGTGGGCACTGTGTCGGCATGTCGTGCCGTTGTGCAGCGAGCCGCGCCGCGCCGCACTGTGCTCTCTCTGTGAGACCTCTCTGTGGGACCAGTGATGTGTCGATGACTGAAGATTGCCCTGCGGCTGGTTCCACCTCTCTGTCCCCAGCTCCTCCCACTGCAGCTGCCGCGGTCGAGCGCATGCTCGTGGAGGCCAGCCAGCGCGCAGGCCAGGTGACGCATGCAGAGGCGGTCGAACGGCGGATGTCCATGGATGTCATGAACCGGCGGCGGCAAAGCCTGGGCGCCGCTCCTTCCGGCCGCCGGAGCAGCCTGGCCATCTCCCCTTCAGCCCGCCGCAACAGCATATGTGCTCCTCCTGGCGCTTATGTCCCAGGCGGCAATGGGGTGGCGGGAGGCGTGGAGCCTGGGGGCTTCAGCAGGCTGTATGGGCCGATCGAAGCCAAGGGGGACGAGGAGGAAGATGATGCTGATTGGGACATGGCGGGTGGGGCGCGGCACAAGGGCGGCCCGCAGGCCGCGGGCATGCGGTTTAGCAAGTCTGGGCTGCCTATGGACGAGGATGTGATGAAGAAGCTGGCTGCCCTGCACTATGAACGCGCGGCGGCAAGCGGCACAGAAGGGGCCGGTGGCAGCAGCGCCCCCGTGGGTGACGGGCCCTCTGCGGCCGGGGCGTGTGAGGACAGCACAGCCTCATCGAACGGCGGTGGCGGTGGTGGTGGCGGCGGCGGCTGTGACGAGGTGGCAGTGCGTGCCAAGGTCGCAGGCATCAGCGTACATGAGGGTGCTGGCAGCCACCGCGTGGCGGATGCTGCTGGTGCTCAGGCAGAGGCCCCAAGGGCGCCGGGGCGCCAGGCATCGAGCCCTTTCCAGATCCCTGCTCTGACGGCAGCAGAGGAGGACGCTCAGGTGACGCCTGTTGGGAGCCCCCTAGGCACCGGCCTGCCTGTTCAGGCCCCACTGCAGCTAGGAGCTGTCGCAGGGGCGTCTGGGACGGCGGGCAGCGGTGTGCTGGAGGCGGCGGATGCTCCCGGCACCGGCAACGCGTTGGTGCGCTCCAAGAGTAGCAAGCGTGTCACGTTTGGGGGCACACCAGGCGAGGAAGAGCAAGTCACAGCTCCAGCCGCAAAGGGGACAGTGGAGAAGGGCGGGGCGCCCCGCACGCCTTTGCCGTTCGCTGTACACGCCGCACAGAGCGCCAGTGGCGGGGAGCACACTGGGAACGCGAGTGGCAGCGGGCCTGTCTCTGCCTCGCTCTCCCGCGGCGACAGCAGCGCGCTCGTGACGGGCTCAGCACAGCCGCTGGCCGGCGGCAGCAGTGCTGCGCCACCTATGAGTGCGGGCACAGGCACTGGCACGGGCACGCCTAGCGGCGCTGTGCGCAGCAACAGCGGCGGCCGGCGGCAGCGCAGCGGCGCGGCGTCTCCCCTACCCCGACACATGCGGATAGGCAGTGAGTTCGACAGCCCAGCGGGCACGGAGGCCAGCCATGCCGGCACTGCAGGCCAGCACTCCACGACTGCCCTGGCAGCACTGGACGACCTCGCTGCTACACGTGGGATGTCCCAGTTCTGGAACGACTTGTATGGCGGGGGCTCGACCACAAGCCAGGCACATGGCGCTGGACGTAACTCGCAAGCGCCGTTGTCTAGAGCGATGACTGGCACGTCCTTCATGACTGAGGAGGTACGCAATCTACGCATGCCTGCCAGCTTCTATGTAGAAATAGCTGAGATACCTAAACAGGCGGCCTGCTCCGCCAGTCTGCATGCAGCATGCTTGCCACCCCGCATGGTTGCGGCAGGGAGGACCGGGGGCACGCACGCTGCACACGAGCATGCTGCACAACTACATGCAACCTGTGCAACCTGTGCACGGCCGCGTGCGGTGCTCACCTTGCCCATGGACGCTGGCCTGTTGTGTCGCTTGACCTCGCTGTACTGCCCGTACTGCGACTTCCTGTACTGCCCGCACTGCGACTTCTTGTACTGCCCAGGTTGGGTCGGACGTGTACTGCATGTACTACAACGAGGATGAAGATGGGGAGCTGGTTGATAGTCTACTGCCTCCTGCAAGGAGCGCAGTCATGCCCACGGTCAAGACACCAGATCCCCCCAAGCAAGCCAGACCAGACATGGTACCAGCAAGGGCTGGATCAGCCCAGCTGCAGGAGACCCACTCACAGGAGGTGCATACAGGGGGCGGCGTGCCGATTGACGCGCAGCCATCGTTGCTGCAGGGCTCGGGCCAAGCGCACCACTCGTCGCCGCAGCAGCCTGGCGGCCTACTGCCGCCCTTGGCAGGGGTGACCCCTGCGAGCGTGCGGCGGGGCAGCGGGGCCAGCGGCGGCGGCGTCGAACGCGCGAGCCGCTTGTTCCACAACAGCGCCGAGGCCCTGAACCTGCTCGTGCCAGATGGGGAAGGCACAGGCAATGCGCCCTGGCCCCTTGCTGCTCCTGAGTCCCAGGGCAGCGTGGGGCCCACCACCCGGACCCGCCACACCCACAGTGCAGAGGTCTTCCCCACGGCGGATGGCCACACCCCAGTGCCGAAGCAGCAGGCCCTGGCTGCTGTCCTCAAGGCGCGTCACAGTGCTGATGCCCGAGCCGTGAGCCCCAAGATGTCCCGCTCAACAACCACCACCAGCATGGTCGCCACGGTAGGCAGCGGCGAGGACAGCACAGCAGCAGGCATGGGGCTCAGCACTGGACCCATCACCGGCTCGAGCACCAATGGTTCCAGCCGCCCCAGCCCCAACGGCAGCGCCCAGGGCTACCAGGGCTCCTCTCCAAGCCAGGGCAGCGTCCACTCTGCCGCGTTTTCTGGCCCCCTCGTCTCCAGTAACGCGATGAGCATCGCGCCACGTGGCCTGGCCGGCAGCAGCGGCCATGGTGGTGCTGTGGCTGTGCAAGTGGTGCTGCCTCCAGCCCCTGGATCGCCTCGCTCTGCCCATGTGCTCGCAACGGGGCACACCCATGTGCAGAGCCGGCTGTCGATGACCACGAGCAATCTGGTGATGGTGATGGAGGGGATGGAGGGCGAGGGGGTGGGTGTGGAGAGTGGCAGCAGCTTGGTGGACCACAGCGCTCGAAGCACCACTGATGGCCAGCCAGCAGTGGATGCCCTGACAACAACGGGGGCTGGAGCAATCTCGGCGGCACGCACGCTCAGCAACAACCAGCACAATGTGGCTGGCGGATTTGCAGGCAGCAATGGGGCAGAGGAGCGGTCGAGGTTGTTGAATGGTGTGGGAGAGCAGGTGAGCGCGGTGCAGGGCAGCAGTGTTGCAGCTGCGAAGAGCAGCGTCTCGAAGGAGGGCCTCAACTTGAGTTTGGATCAACAGCCTGCAGCGCTGGTGGATGGCACGCAGCCGAGTCCGTGGGCAGCCGCTGCCCTGATGGTCGACACCAGCAGTGGTGTGCAGGCGGCCGCTCACGCACTCTCCCAGGCGCTTGCCTCTCCCACGCCACAACGCACGCAGGGGGCCACCCCTGCAAACGCTGCTGTATTGGGTAACGCAGAGGCGTCTGCACTGGGGGCGACGGGCCCCCCGCCCTTGCCGACTGCCACCCGAGCTCGCACTGGTGGCATGGTGTTTAGTGAGGAGGATGAGGAGGACGAGGAGGAGGGAGGGAAGGGGCTGCACCCCGACCTTGACAACTTGGACGCCTGTCCGCTGCAGCAACCCCGCAGCGCCGGCACAGAGCTCCGAGGCGCCCCCGACTATGGCCCCGGGCTGGTTTCTGCGGACGCAGCAGCTACGGAGCACGTGGGAGAAGGGGCGCAGGCCGCGTCTGCAGGCCCGGACATCAACCCTGCGCTTCTGGAGCCCCTTCACGAGGGCCCTGGCAGCCTGCCTGGAGCTGAGGGCGGTGGAGGGAGGGAGCTGCGTCAGGCGTTTGGCCGTGCAGCCGTCGATGCGCATGGGAACCTGGTGTTCCGCCGGGCCTCGGGGCTAGTGCCCCAGTCGTTTGAGCTCTTTGCCGGCGCTGCACGCGGCTCGGAAGCCGGCACAGGCGGCCCTGGAGGGGCGGGCGGTGCTGGCGCCGGGGCCCTGATGGGCTTTCCTTACTCAACACGGGTGTGTGTGAGGGGGCCTGGCAGCCGGCGCGTGGATGGGTGGGCTTTGCTAGCCATATCATGTGGCGTGTGATGTGTGATGCTTGAGTGCGGGGGTTGGGTTCGGATGGATGTGGTGCCCAGCAGCTTGTAGTACTGATGGGGCTGTAGTCTGTCTGCCTGTCTGCCAGTTCTGTCTGTCTGTCTGTCTGTCTGTTGCTGCACGTGGCGCAGCGGTGTGCGTGTGGTTGCGACCGCATCCGCAACTGTGGTGCATGCGGTGCGTGCATGCAGGGGGCTGGAGGCTTGGCATCCGCGCGCACCTCGCTCATGCAAGCCCGGCCCAGCATGGGCGGTGTGAGCAGTGCAGCAGTGCTGGAGCTGATCGCATCCCCACCTCCCGTTATCAGCAGCCAGCGCGCACGCAAGATATCCACCATGGCCACCCACCAGTCCGCCACCATGCCGACAGTGTCGGGCGCGCCGCCCCCATTCCGCCAGACTTCCGTACGTGGCACCACTGGTGGCCTCTCAGGTCAGTTCAGCGCTGGCGCGGCAGCGGCCACCACAGCCGCTATGTTTGCGATGTCCCCAGACGTGCTGGGGGGCGCCAGCCGGCGCGCCAGTGCAACCATGGCCAGCATGGCTGATGAAGCTGGGCTCCGGCAGATGCCACACGGGCAGCAGGGGGGCAGTAGTGCTGTGTCACAGGTGACGCCCCCTGTGACAGGTGACATCATCAGTGGTCTGATGAGTGACCCCAGTGCAGTTCCGGAATCCCAGACATTGAGCAGTACAGGCGCAGCCTCCCCCACCTCTGCACAGCGTGTGCGAGACGGGGTCCCTGGCAATCACCCCCCGGGCGGTGAGGAGCATGGCGGCAGCCTGCCAACCAGTGTGAACTTTCTGGGCACTCAAGGCATGGTGAGCGGAGCGATGTGGAACACGCAGGCCCTTGACTCGCTTCACGCCACGCAAGCGCTCGGCACGCTTCAGGGCGCAACCTCAGGCGCAGGCTTTGGGGGCGTCGCAACACATGGCGGTACCCTGGACATGACCGCCATGACGCACGCACAACGGCAGCTGGGGGTTCAGCCTGGTGGTGGTGCCCAGCCGCCTCACTCAACCTCAGTGAGCAGCGGTACTTTGGGCGTGAGTGGTGCCGAGCCCGCCCTCCCACCACCCCCCATGCACGGGCCCATGGCATCCGCCATGCATGGGCATGGCCCAGGTGGCCCCATGGCCGCCACCACGGCTGCTGCAGCTGAGCAAGTGTTCCAGGGCATCCTGGCACGTGGCCTCAACATTCTGTCCTCCCACCACACCCAGATGCACAGTGTGGTGCAGGCCGCACGGGGCGGGCCGGGCATGCCAGTCAGCGGGTCCCTTGCCGCTGACGGTGGGCTGGGGATGCTGCGCGCCATCACTTCTTTTACAGCACAGGTGGGTGTGTGATGGTTCAGCCAGGACCCGTGAGTCGCTTTGAGCTCATGTACAGCACGCATACACGGTCTGCTCGCAAAATTCGTCGGCTTGCGCATGTGCGGCCGCACACCGCGCAGATGCAGCCCTTCCAACCGCTGACATGTGTGCGCGTGCAGTGCAACTAGTGTGCATACGTGCTTCCAATCGACGAGCTCGGTTCAGCACTTGTTGTTTCCCTGCTCCTTGTGCTGGAGCCAGCGTCTGTGCCGCGCTGTTCACAAGTGCTGAGCCTTGGCGTACATGAATTGGCGTACATGCAGCCAACCAGCCATGTGCCTCAACACTGTTTGCGGGTGGCACTGACGAAAACCGCTGCTTTTCAATCCTGCCCTGTGCCTGCACAGGCAAACACACAACCGGTCCTCACCGTTGCCCGCCGCAACATGAGTGCCACAGCTATGGAGGATCACCCAGTGGATGGAGCTAGCTTGGGGCCAAGTGGGCCACAGGCAGGTGCCAATGGTGGTGGTGCCACGAGCAGTGGCAAGGGCAAGCGGCTGGGAAAGTGGCTGAGCACTGCTCTGGGGGGTCTGAACAGGAGGACGTCCGGCAGCAAGGAGGCAAGCTGATTAGGAGCATGCCAGCAGGACCAACGAACCTGAAAATGATGTGTTGTGGAATGGCCGTGTGGAGGCTGCAGGCTCTGCGCGTGCGCCCGCCTGTCATATTTGTGGCGCTTGTGTGCATGGCACGGATGGTGGGCGAGCGGGGAAGTACAGGCAAGCAAGGGCTGCAGGCGTGATGATGCCGTATGGAAGCCAGTGATGTGTGGCTAGTGGGAGGGGCGTTGGGGTGTCGGTGTCTGTGTCGGTGGATGCAAATTTTGCTGAGTGCTGATGTGCCACTGGATGGGGGCCTGGACCTGCAGTCTTACAGCGCGGGCCCTCTTTGGATGTCTCGGGGTTGTTTGAGCCTCATCTGGGCGGTCCTATGCAGTCAGTCTCAGGCCAAAGCACGGACAGATCAGTACTCAGCACATGTGTGCGTGCAACTCAGTTTAGCTTCCAAGCCCGGGGTGCCCAGAGTACGGGCTGTTTGTGGAGTTGAAGCATTGCAGGAGCCCCTGTGGATCCTGTACTGCATCACTCATATCGTCGTATGTTGAAGGCACCTCATACCAGCACACGGGTAGGGGTTGAGAATGGCGGTGGGATTGTTGATCGGCCCATGCAGGAAGCTGTTCATGGGGCCATGCTTTTGCGAGGGGCATGCACACAGGTGCTTATATGATGGGCACGCTGTGACTGCCTCTTTTTTACGTGTACTGCCTGCAAGAGTGGGTGTTCCAAGGGACAGCTATATCAATGCCCTGTGAAGCGATACTGCTTTGGGACTGTGCGTCCAACTGCTGTCATGAACCATGGTGTGTGATGGGATACGGGGGCGTGTGCTTGTATGTGCGGGTTCACAGGATGTTGCTGTGCATGGCGCACCACGTGTGAGCTTGCATGGGACCATGCACCCAACCGTCTGCCATACGCAGGAGCAGCTGCGTGCTGCAAGTATGAAAGCGTCAGTGTACATGCTGGTACCATCGGCTGGTCGTGCGGCTCGCAGGGTGTGCCGCAGCTGTGACAGCCAAAGCTGTGACTCTCACTGGGGAGGTGCAGGGCCATGTTACAAGGAGCCAGCGCCCCCTGTTCAAAGTCAGCAAGCTGTTGAACATCCCTGGCGTTCTGCAGAGCTTGGACGTAGTTAGTGTCGCAGTCCGGGCATCATCTCAGACTTGCTCGCCGTAGTTATGGATCTCGCGCTCCTTGTTTCCACTAGCCCCTCCAGCTGTGCGCCAAGCCCCGCCACCACCACCCAGGAAACCACGAGTCACCAAACATGCGCCACCACCTCTCCAAGAACAACGCAACAGGGATCCGCGCAAGCCACGTCGTTCCTACCGGCATTGCGCACAAAGGTGAGCATGGTTTCGTTTGCGACTTTCTTGGGGAGGCGAAGGGGCGCTGGCGCGCCAAGCGTGCATTGTGCATCTTGACTGCGCCAACATTCCATAAGCCTCAGTATAATAATCGTTCTGACAAGGAGAGTCCAACCAGTTTCCTAGCTTGGGCAACTGATCAGCCGCAGCCAGAGCAGTCTTCCGACAGGTACCATGCAAGCAGCTGCCACCTGTTGATGCGGGCACCCACCCGCCCATCCACTGCAGCAATCCACTGCAGCAATCCACCCCGAACCACTCCATACTGCGATATCGGCCAGTGAGAGTGGACATCCCTGAACTCGGTCACTCTGCAAGCCCACCCTCCTGCCTTTCTGCCACAGAGTGCAACTTGGCGTTGAAATCAACGTTGACAGCCATCTTGGCAACTGGCTCATTGCCACATGCCAGCTGTACAGTCTGCTTGTGCATCGCACTGCGCGGTGCCCACCAGCTCTAAAACCATTGCCCATGCTTGTCTTTTGCGCCTTGCGACAGCTAGCACAGCATGCTTCTGACCTGGAGATCGCATGCAGGCTGCCTGCACCCTCAGCGTTTTGCGCTGGCAACCCCAGCACCACCTCCATGCCCTGCGCGGTGGTGCGAAACTCAGGCGCTGGCTGTGCTTGTGGCTGCTGTCTGTCGCTCGCAGAAACGCTCAGCTCGTGATGCTGGCAAGGAGCCCCTGAGCTCACTCGAGCGCGAGCTCATGTCCCCCACACGCAAGGCCACAAAATGGTCTCCCAGCACCCTCTTGGAGCTCACATGCTTGCTGGACGCATCCACGGCAGCAACCCACCAGAGCGGCCCTCCTGGTCACCGCGCTAGGCAGATCGTCATTAGTCAACAGATGTGCCCGCCAGCCCCCCCAGGCCCCATGCCTGCGGGTATGTATGCATGATGTGTGTGATGTGCCATACAGTGCTGCAACCATTGCTTGACTTCATTTCTGCGAAGGCACACAATCCAGTGCAGCTTAATGGGCAGTTGCATTGTGCTGGAGTGCACGGCAATGCTGCATTGCCGGTTATTTGCTGTGTTCCTGCAGCGTGCGTGGCGTTGCTATTTGATGTTATGCCTGGGCCCCATGAAAGGACGGAGCCTGGTGATGGCTGCTTATTGCCATTCTCTGTGCCACCTTTGGGCAGTTGGTTTTGTTTGTCGTCCAGTTGAGGTTGAGGGTGGTATTGGCACGGCATGTGCAGCTTGTGCTTTGCACAAACACAGCCGAGTTTTGCTGATGTTTTGAGAGCTTTTCCTGTCTCCCACTCACCAGGCCACACTTGCAAGAGTGAATGCTCTAAGATATGTCAGCATGGGCCATCATATGCCCACTGCGCAAAGGCATGTGTGCACTGGTATATGGTATGTGGTGCAACAGCCCCTGCTGCAACCATTAACCAGAAGTGTATAGACGAGCGTGTGTGATTGCAGGTTTGCAAAAGGAGCGGTAGATGTGTTCAGTATGGTGCTTGTCGCGCTGTTGTGAAGCAGGTTGCATATAACACTTGTTATTGAGGCTGGGCATGCCTACATGCTGCATAATGCCTGGCACTACCAATGATGCAGCTATTGGCTTTGGTGGTGCTGTGGACACGTGATCAACTTTTCATCCTTACACCTATGCGAGTGTGCCAACCACATGGCCACCCTAACAGCGATCAACTCGACAGGGCAAACGATGTAACCGATCCTATATAACTCCTCCTCTCTGGCTAGTCAGCATTGCTCAGCAGCCAGCAGCACGCCAGCAGCACGCCAGCATGCGACCCACCTTTGCGAACTCCATGGCCCCCGCACTAGTGTCTAGATCCCAATCATGCATACGTTGAACTGTCACCAGGCCACAGCAGCGGTGCTGCGTCATGGTCCCTGTCTGCGGTTGCTTGCTGCCGCGCCACCAGCTACCCTCTGTTTGCTGTTCACCAGCCCACTAGCAACCTGCTGTTCACAAGTGCACACCCGGCTGTTCACAAACGCACCTACATGGCCTCTGCATCCTGAAATGCCCCACGTGCTATTGGCTAGCTCACATCAGCTCATCAAACTCCAGGTCCAGCTCGGGCATCTCAAAGTCTGGGAGCATATGGATGTCCAGCCTACCAGGGGAGAGCAGCTCACTGCTGTCTGCGAGTGCACGTGCATGTGATGCAATGGGATCATCACAGCTGCTGACAGGCAGCTGTGCACGTGCATGTGGTGCCATGGGGCCATGGGACCTTTGTTGACTGGCAGCCGTGGATGTGGTGCTGCTAAACTGTTGCTTTCAGTGCGTGGTGTCATGGGGCCATCACCCCATGCCGTACGTCACAAGCGACAAAAGCAGTACGAAACATGAGCATACCGGTTGATCAAGGCCGACGCCAAGCGGGAAGTACCATGCGCACCTGTCTGTGGCTTGGCGGGTGAAAGCGGGCGGGTGGGCAGCTTGCTGAATGTAGCCAGCCGCGTGGTGCAGGGCTTATCATTGGCTGGTTGGCTGTCATACTGCAAGGGAGAAGGCATGTAGCAGTGGGGTTGTTGCATGGCGTGGTTGCATGGCAAGCATGCGCGTGCGGGCGTCCAGGGTTTGCATGCGACACTGACCTTTGTGCCTTTGATGGAGGGTCGCCACACAGGCAAACATGATGTAAACTTGTGCACCCGGTTCTCAATGTCTACGTCCTCGCGCTGCTTCCTGTCGGCCTCCAGCTCCCGCCAGCTCTTGCCAGCCAACCGCTCAATGCCCTCGTCTGCATAGATTTCTGCCTTTGACCGTGTTGCAATGGGCACGCGGACGGAAGACTGAGATGGCTGCTGTGCTGTCTGGCTAGATGGCTTCAGGTCTGGCTTTGACTTTGAGGGCTCAAATGCACGCTTGCTGGCCCCCGAATTGGTGATGTCCCCCAGAACGCGGCGGCCCTCCTTGCTGCTGCTGGAGCCTGGCTTGAGGGCTGGGCCTGGCATCGCGTTCTCTCCACTCTTCACGTTTGTTATGTTCCCCAGCGCCTTGCGGGTGCTGCCGCCAAGAGGCTGCAAAGCAGCTTTCAGCCCAAGGCCCATGCTCTTCCCAGCGTTTTCTTTGTTGCGGGCTGCCTCGCCAAACACGCTGCCTGCGTTTTCATCTTGAAGAATGCTTCTGACCCCCAGCATTTCGAGCGTAATCACGCGCTTGGATGTCTTCCCAGAGTGTGGATCGGGAGCGTGCACGACTTCTTACATATGTTACACATGAGCGGGAGGGCCGAGCACGCAAGCGCGCGCATGCGGCCATGCGCCCAGGGCTCATGAGTGAGCGTGCTGCATCCAGGTGCAATAAAAGCCCTCAGCGCTTACAAGGAGTGCTGCGACCTTGGACATATGACTTGCGAGAATGTGCCTTGCCCTCGCGGCACCACGTCTCTCAGCAGTTCTGGCCGGCACACTGCCGGCACAGAACTGCAGTAGTAACACGGCTCACGCATGCTAGCACATGTATCCCTTGCATTTGGTCCTACACGTTGCAGGACCAAATGTCTGTGTCATTTTGTGCGCAAGGGTAATCCGTCATCGGCAGGGGGGCAGTTCTGTGCTTACACAGTGTGGTTGTTCCGCCCACATCTGGTTTCAAGCCACACAGCGACATGGCACAAATGCTTTCCTTGCATGCAACCTGCAATCGCTCTAGCACACCGGGCACAGCACGCCACAGGCCGCACAGTTATTCGTGAGCACCAACAGCCAAATTGTGCCATGCATTCACAGCAGGCCTACAGCACAGCGACGCTGCAGCAGGCTGCTGTGCAGGCATAGCAGCTGCACACCACAGGCCGAGGGTGTCCCAGCAACAGCAGGCTATCTTCTACAGGGGGTGTGCATGAGCACATACCAAATGCATGCAATCGAATGCTGCCATCACATCGTGAGATTTCAGGCCAAAGGCCACATCAGCCCGACAAATGCTTGTCTGCCCTAAATGAAAGACCAAACCCCTGCTAACAAGGCCCCCTCATGCCTTGCCCAAGTGACAAGCGCTCCCCCCATTTTTCTAACTGGTACCCTCTCGGCCTCCCTCCCCCAACTCAACCATCCTGAACCATGCAAAAGTTCACGCAAAAGCGGCCCTTGCCTAGCCGCAGGCACCACCCCACCCAACCTCCCTCTTCTCATCTCTGCTGCACGCACTTGACATCACACATCAGACGTCATACATCAGACATCACACATTCATTGCCTGCTGGAAACCCATCTGCTGACCGCCCACCATCATCCCCATGGCTGCCTCAGCTGATAGCCCAGCCTGCTCCCCGCCCATCCCAGCTGAGACATTAGCCTGCCACCAGCCCGTGGCCAGTTGCCGGTAGTACGGCTCCTTGAGGTCAAACGTACCGCTTGACTGCAGAACGGTACAGCAACAGTGCAACGGCAGTACAACAGGGGCAGTACATGCCAGCAGGATGAACAGCAATGGGATGCTGAATATGCGATGGCAAAGTGCCGGAGATCAGGACCGCTGCACATTTGTAAACAGGATGCTCAGCGCCAAGCAACAGGCAAGAGCCCAAGTTCCCAGCTAGTGTGCAAATGATGCCCCAGCCCCAGTGCACCGCCGTCTCAAGGCTCGCATGCATTGAACTGAACATGTGGATAACGCTGCGGAGCAGGCCCACCCCGAACCGGCTGGCGCGCACCGTTTGTGGCGGCCCCCCAGGCGCCAGTGGAGGCCCCTGTAGTGTGAGGTGGACGTCATACGATTGGCACCTGTGCGCCACCAGCCGCAGCTGCCCCACCAGCACACAACCAGGGCCCGGCACCAGCAGTGGTGTCTTCAGCACACAGCGCAGCTGGAACCAGTGCGTCGTGGGCAGCCCGGGCGCGGTGGATAGCCACACGGGCGTTCGCGCCCCGTGGAAGTAGACATCGAACCAGCACGCAACACCATGGATGGCACATGGCCCTGGCGCGGTGACCTGGGGGGCGCGAAAAAGGCAGCAGAGGAAAGAGAGACGCTCAAACGTCGGGCTCAACGTCCACCCTGTCAGTCAGGGGCCATGACGGGGTCATGGGCCCCCTGACCAGGCCGACCCTCACCAGAAACCCATCACAATCATCACAATCATCACAATCAGACGTCAGGCTCAACGTCAACGCCAACGTCAACGTCAACGGTGGTGGGGGGTCGGGGGCAGGCAGCAGCCAGTGGTACAGCTAAGCTGAAGTCCACGTAGGTGCTGCAGGATGCGCAGGCTCAAGTTCTAAATAGTAAAACTACTGCTCAATACTCACATCTCACACTGTGCAGCAGCAAGCACGGGGCTAGGTGCTGCAGCCACCCCATCTCATGGATGCACACACGCAGCCAGCCACCAGGCTGCCCTGCAGTACCCAGTGAGGCCTAGGAATCACCCCGTCTCGTTCCTTGAATTGGTGTTGTTTGTTTGCTGGTCAGTGCAGACTCCACCGCATAGCAAACCACATCCAGCTGGCACCCAGTGCCCCAGCACAACCCACTATGTTCATGCCCATTACCCCACTATGCCCAACACAGCCCAGCACGTCCCAGGGCAGCCATAGTTATCTTTACATGCAAGCAGCTGGCCAGGAATGGTGTGCAGCACGAGGGATGTTCCAATACCTGCAGCTGGAGAGGGATGTTGATGTCATGCAGGGCGGACTCGGGGCACGTCCCAAAGTCAAACACCTTGGTCTCGCAGCCACTGACCAGCACTGATTGGTCAAATGCGTCCACCACAACCTGCCAGGAGCACAAAGGGTGATCGTAAGCACACGAGCTGAACACATGATACAGCCTCATCCGAATGTGGGACATCATCATCGCACGCCGCTCCACACAAGTGGTACCTGAGAACCTGTACCGCGTGCGGCTGAACTGCCTTTGCCAGAGGAGCAGGGCGCTGTGAACCAACTCGCTTTGGCATGACCCAGCATGAAACCCCGTGTTATTATTATTATTACTATTATGACCCAGCACATGACCCACAACCAGGAGCCGGTACGGCGCCTGCTGTTTGCAACACATGTACAAGGAGGGGAGGGGATGCACAGGCGCCGTGGCAACACAGGGAAGCAGTGGTTTGCATTGGCCCTGGAGAACCTGGGGCCTAGGTATAGAACGAGGTGGCTCACAGACTGCCAAGACCGGCAGGCATGGATGAAGATTGTGTCAAACTGCAGCACCGCAGTCTAACTGCGCAAACCTGTGTGATGATGATGACACACACGTGATGTACTGCTGGAGAAGCTCATGCTGGAGGAGCTCACCAATGCTGCAGGCTGGCATAGACAACGCACAGCACACGGGATGCAGCTGCCAGTGGCCCACACCTGTGAGAAGTAGCTGTCCACCGCGTTGGTGTACAGCGGCGTAACATCCACGCCGTAAAAGTTGGCCTGAGTCCAGAACACTGCCTTGGCGCCCAGCTCAGCATGCAGCGCGTCATCACGGAATGCAGCCACATGGATGCGGCCCAGTTGCTGCGGTGTGCGAGCGATGTGCAGATACGGCTTGCTCCAGGAGTCAGGTGTTCAAGTGCTCGGTGCCCAGATGCTCAGGTGTCCAAGGGTTCAGTGTGGTGCTCGCCATACGCAAACACACAGAGGCGCAATGGCCACATCTTGGCATCACCCAGCATGACCAACCCCCCAACGCCACACACAACACGCACCGGGAACATCTACCCCACCCTCCCATCCTGATCCCCTCAACCCTCAGCCTCGAGCCCTGGATGCACTCAAACTGTGCAAACGTCATGCCCCACACTTTTATCCCTAGATCTGCAGACCTGAGGGCCCAGACCTCAGAGCCAGAACGCACCGGGAACATCTTCCCCCCCGGCTTGAGGAAGCGGTCGCGCGCGTACAGGTACGTCTCCAGCATGCGCTCGTTCACCAGCAGTGTGCCCATTGGCTCGCTCACCAGCACATCCACCTGCACACCCACGTATAAAGGCAAGCCCATGGCACATGTTCCACCTCAGCTTCCACGTGCGCCACATGTTCCAACTCATCTTCCACGTGAACTGGTCGCGCTACTGCCAAGTTGGACAGCCAGGAGGGGTGGACTCGGGGCAGTGGGGGGCGTGGCAGCCGCGGGTGCAGCCACAAAGACATCACCCTTCCTCCCCGTGCTTCCCTCCTCCCTGTGCTTCCCTTCCACACCACCCATCATCAGACCACCGTGCCTCCCTTAGTTCCCGCTTGCATGCTCCCTCTCTCGTGTATCCTGTCTATCATCCATCCACTTGTTTCAGTATCAAGGCACAGGCCATGGGAGGCCTGCACCCACCTTCTCTGGCACATTGGCTTCCTCCACCTTGGCATTGATGATCTCGATGCGGCGGCCGAGCTCAGGGTTACCATCAGCAAGGCGGCGTGCAAAGCGTGCCATGCCGCTCGCCTCCACCGCGTACACCTTGCGTGCGCCAGCCATGGCAGCAAACATGGACAGGATGCCGGAGCCTGCCCCAACGTCCATGACCACTTTGCCCTCAAAGTCGGGCCGGTTCTCTGTGATGGCCATGTAGTACATGCCGGTGCGCGTGTAGTCCTGCGGTACATGATACGAGTTTGGATTGATATGATCAGCTCCCCCAATGAAGTTCCCTTGGGCTTTGCAGTGCTTTGCAGCGTAATGGGCAGTGTACTGGGCGGCATTGCGCACAGGTGCGAGCGTGTGCGAGGCACACATGGGGTTTGGGTGGGTGGGTGGGGGTTGGATGGGCAGGGTGGCTTGTGATGCGATGGATGTGATTGGAGGGTGCATGGCGCCAACCTACACCCTGCACCTGGCAGGTCCCGGAGCAAATGAAGCAGGGGCTGAGAGCCTGGCAGCCCTTCCACGCACCTGCAGCATGTTTTGCTGGTGTTGCAACATCCCATAGTACTTGAAATACATGTCTGACGAGCCCCTGTCTGTCTTTACATCGAACGCATTGCCGGACAGGGCACCTGCGCCTGCTCCTGCTGGGACTCCAGCAGATGGCCCTGCACTGCCTGTGAGCTGTCCCTGGGCAAGCTTGGCCCCATCCCCGTGACTGGCATCGTGCATAGCCCCATTGGCTGCTGGTTGGCGCTGCTGCTGCAGGAGCGAGTCCAGCGCTGCTTGCAGGCTGTCGGCAGTTGCCTTGTCACGGCAGCGCGCCACCAGGCATGAGCCGCCTGCAGCCTGGCCACCAGATGGGCTGATGAAAAAGATGCAGCCTGTGCCTCTCCAAACCTGTGGTCGTAAGCAGCATGCACACTTGAATTGAGCCCATGCCACGGTCTGTTGCATGCTTGGGTGCTGCGCGCACACAAAGGGTCATGCGACGCATGACAATACCGGCATGCGTGCCTACACATGCTGATATGCATTTGCACGCAGTGCAGCACATGGCATGGGCGCACCGTGGGCCTGTGATGGCTCAGGCTGGTTTGCAGCATTGTCGTGCCGGCGTTGGAGGTGCAAATGACCACATCAGTGCCATTTTGCGCCTTGCTGAGAGTGAGCGCGCCATCAATGCCCTTATCTGCAGCCATCGCACGCATGCAAACAACTCCATTCCCTTCACAGCTGCAACACAGGCTGCAACCGCATGCATAATCTGATACTGTCCAACTGCATGCTTTACTTTTGGCCTGCTGAATCAGGAGATCAGATGCAGAAACCCAGCGAGAACGCGCAACAGCGTGATTGCAATGAATAGTGCGGAAGAGTCGGATGATTGACATATACTCATCGGCAGCCTTTCCTGGGTTTGGAATGCGACATGGCGTATCGCTAAGATCAAACGCACCCCAGCATACGCTTCCTTCCTCTTCCAACAGCGAGGCAAATCGAGCAGGAAATTGGGCCATACTGTAGGCTACTGCGCAGTTTGATCCATATATGTCACAGATCAGCACAGACAATTAAATAAGCAGAGCTGCGGGGCCATCAAGTCTCTGCGGGCCAAGACACCCAGCACCCACACACCCCCGTCCAAGCGAAAAGTCAGCTCAATGTCAACAGTTGAGCTTTGGTCTGCCAAACACCAAAAAACCGCACCAGCAACTCGTGTGAGGCCACTCTTAACTTCGGTTTAATTTACAAGCCAGCAATTCCGGCTATGGTTATACATATGCCCTTAATGACGTCAATCGCCTTGAACACACCTTAATTCTCAAGCTGATCTGGTGATCAAGAGCCACGTCTTGCTAGAAAGCGACGGCACGCACGTATCAAGTAAACATGTTCCGTGTATTAGTTCTAGTTGCTGGGCTGGTGTATGCCAGCGCCAGCTCTGGTGCTTCCGCCAGCGTCAACCCACACCTTACTGACAAGCTGGTAACGCACACCATGAAGGTTTGTATGGCGTGGATCAACTGGGACGGTGATGCAAAATGTGCAAGTAGGCGCGCATGCAAGCACCTGACCCAACTGCTGCTCCGCTAAACACCTGTGCACAGCACCGCTATGACGACTTTGTCAACGAGCTGGCCAAGGAGGGCATGGATGCCAACCAGCCTGACTCACACAGTCGCCTTCCCCTCATGGAGGCTGTCAAGACTAGGGATGCCAAGTTTGTGGATGCGCTCATCCAGTTCAATGTGTTTGCCAACTCGAAGGACCCTGCCACGGGCACGGCTCCACTGCAAGTTGCCTTCCAGCAGAGCTCCAATGAGGTGCGTGGTGCACAGGTCATGTGCAGCTGCATGTGGTTGCGGTGGGGGTGGGTGTTGGAAAGAATGGGGTAGCGTGCAGACGGCCTTGGTCTGGTATGATGGCGCACACAAAGTTCCACTGCCTTTGAGTCGAGTGACGAGGCGGCAGCTGTGCATGTTGAGTGTCACCACACCCGTGGACACCCGGCATTTGGCGATCAACTGTTTGAGTAGAAATGAACACCAGTCTCAGCAGTACTCACCTCGAGGATGTATTCGGGCTGATGCCTGCAGATTGCCCGCCTGCTGCTCAAGTATGGCGCAGACGTGAATGTGGAGGACAAGGTAAGACAAAGACCAAGCTGCTGCGGCATTCTGCAGAGCTGACATGAACACGTGATGCAGCCGCAAGCAACATGCTGTACAGTATGCAACAACACACCGCTGGTGGCGGCATGGACTGCAGCACCAAACACACGCATTTGATCACGGAAATGGACATGGAACCTGCTCTGCACTGCCAGACCGCTAGCACCGACTGATCACTCCACAGGGTGGGTCCAAGCCGCGTGACTTTGCGCCTAATGTGGAGATTGCTGAGTTCATCAAGATGTATGACGCGGACGGCTCCATGGCCTTTGAGGACCCGCCTGGTACCTGGACCACGACCAAGAATGAGAAGGGTGCGCGCATCATTGCACTTGCCACAAGTGGGATAGCATGTAGTGATTGCTGTAGTGATTGCGGTTTTGAACTTGCGGCTTTGCAGGATCTAGGGCCTACCTAAAGGCCTGCCTACAGCACGCTGCAGCGAGCTCAGCAGCATCGCCGTGCCTGCGCATCACCTGCCGCTTGTGTTCATGCGCCTTTTCAAGAGATCCATGCATGCATGCATGCAGGTGAGTCGTACTGGTTCAACGTGCAGACAAAGGAGTCGCGCTGGGACACACCACCCTCGTGTGCCTGGCAGCGCGTGGAGGTCAAGGGCCAGCCCAACAACTATGTCAACTCTGTCACTGGCCAGCGCACAGGCAAGCTGCCAAAGGTGAGGCTCTGAACGACTGCGTTTACTTGCAGGCATTACCCAGTGCATGCACAAGCGTCTGGCATGAGCACGATCAACAGCCCAGCTCAACCTGTCCTGGTCTGTTCGACTGAGCGAAGCTTGCATACTGGGGCCGTGCAGGGGCTGTCGTGGCGACTGGTGAGCAAGGATGGCAAGGATGTGTGGTTCAACTGGGCCATGAACACCTCCCAATATGAGGAGCCTGTGGAGCTGAGTCCAGTGCTGTTGGAGGAGGTGGGTTGTTGAGTGGAGTAACTGTAACTGCCAGCTGTGGGTTGAACAGTGACAGGTCTGCGACTCTCAGCTGCGTGCATCAGGTCCATATCAAGGTGGGGAAGGTTGCGCTGGGCATCATAAGCATTAGTAGTGGTGTCACATGAGTGGCCGTCGGCCTAATTCAGCCGTCCAGAAGAACATCTGGGCCCAGTGCGGCGCTGCATCATGGCGGCTCAGGCGAAGAAGCTCCGACATGCAGACAAATCTGTGACACGCTGATAATATTAATAACACGGCGTTTCACAGATTCATCTGCTTGCCGGAGCCCATGTAACACGCTGTGTTACTGTTTACCGTGTTCAGGCGAAGAAGTACAAGAACCTGCGCTGGTACAACCCCAAGACGAAGGAGTTCTCATGGGAGGACCCACGCTTCCACACGCCCTGGCGCGCAATCGTCAGCGAGGAGGGTGCGTGCAGCTGCACAGGCTCACTGTGTGTGCCCCACTGACCACCCTGAGTGCCATGTGGGATCCAGCCCTGCGTAGTTACATCGTGCTTTGAAGTGTGCGTTCTACTCTTTGCGGCTGGCTCACACTCGGCGGCTTTGAGCATGCTTGGTTTCGTTGCCGTCCCATGTATTGAGGTTTAATTAACTGCTGTGTGCAGAGGACCACAACGGGCAGGTCTACTACTACAATGTAAAGACGGGCGAGGTGGGGCCTGGCACCGGCACGCTCAAGCCGCTGCATTTGCCGCAGCTACTGCCCTTGCCCCTGCTGCTGCCGCCGCCACTGCTCTACTGCTGCTGTCGCTGTTGTTTGGCACCACTGCTGTTTGCCAGCTGCTGCAAGCTTCAACTCGTGATGTGCTGGGGACACACGCGTGTGTGGTGCTGGCGCAGGCGACATGGGAAGTGCCTGAGGACCTTGCATGGCAGCGCATCACAAACAAGGAGGATGGCCGCTCGTACTGGTACAATGCAAGGACGGTAAGAGGGAGACCGGTGGGCATGGCTGGCTTGTGGTGTCGTGGCGGAGGCCACGGTCGCCTGGCCATGCTTGCTGGCCGTGCAGTCTGTGAGGTTGTGGTGGTGACCATGCGTTGTGCATGTGGGTGTGTAGCTGTTTACTGATGTGTGACCTGGGACGTGCGCGTTGGCTGCAGGGCGAAAGCACGTGGGATACCCCGGAGCTGCAGCAGTGGGAGCGCCACGAGACAGACCTGTGAAGGCGGTAGTATGGCCTGTGAAGGCGTCAGTATGGCAGCAGCAAGGAGGGTATAGGCAAAGGGGAAATTGGGGGGAGGCTCATTCATCAGCGAGACGGTGATGCGTGCTATGCACCACCACCACCAGAGCAGCGGTGGCAAGTAGATCTGGGTTTTTCTTCGAGGAAGGTTAGATTAGGAACTTGTGGAGCCATGATCTAAGGCAAGCAGTCATCCAGGGCTGCATGTTCTTGTGCATAACACGGCTGTACTTTTGGTGCACTTCATACACCACTCAGTGATCGGATGAAAACGTCCTGTAAGGCCGTGAAGTGCCGTTCTGGACGTAACGCTTTCGCCGCATTTGCGCGCTTAAACCTCGTTCCGCTGCTCCAGCAGCTGTGTGCCTGCGCCGTTCACCGCCTCTTGAGTCTATTGGGTGCCGAGAGATTCTATGCAGGCACGGACTGCGACGTGCCTGTCGAGCTCGAGCAGACGCATTTCCTCTGGTGCACTTGCGCATGGAGCTGCCAGCTGTCATGGTGCATGGGGCCGCATCGCATGCGTAACGGCCCCGTCAAGGCATGGGGATGCTGCAGCATTACGAAAGGCACCTACTGCACCAAGAGCAGCTCCAGGAGCTCCTGAGCCTGCAGCCCAGAGCACGCTGTCACCAGGCCTTGCCAGCAGCAGCGCAGATAACAGCGGAAGCAGCAGTACAGGCGTGCATGCTCAGGACAATACAACGGCGCTGTTCATGCGTCAAGTGGAGGGCAAGAGCTTCATGTGCACACAGTGTGGGAAGTGCTGTACCGGGTCTGGAGGTGCGCTGGGGTCTTCTGGGTCCTGGGCTCCGGGGTCTCCAGGGCCTCCTTTTTGACACAATGCTCAGAACACCCAGTGAGACCTTTGGAGAAGGTAGCATATGCCTCCTGTGTCCTGCCCCATTTTGATGTGCATGCACAGAGGTGTGGGTGAACGCTGAGGAGGCCCAGCGCATCGCAGACCACTTGAAATTGAGCGTGCAAGGCTTCATCGACACCAACTGCAAATCGTATGACAAGTACAAAGGCTGGCGCATGCTGCGCTCGCGACCAGGATCAGAGGTAAACCACCCAGAGCACCAGCCAGGAAGCCTGGGCTCATACATGTGGTATGATGCAGTTGCTTGCTGCCTGCTTGTTGGAGGCGTAGACAGGTAATGGTAAGGAATCATGTAGAGGTAAGGAACAGTGGCGGTGTGGCAGGGGCCGGTCGTGTGAGGTAATGCGTCCCTCCACCATGGCCTAGATGCCTGACACGCCATGGTCTAGATGCCTGGCAGAGCTGCCTTGGTGGCTGGCTGTGCCACAGGACTGCATCTTCCTTGACGGCAAGCTGTGCTCCATCCATGACGTCAGGCCCTCCCAGTGTTCCACGTACCCCTGGTACGACATCCATGTTGCTGTGCACCGCGTTCCGCGCCCTGCCTTGTTTTCACGGCTGTTGTTGGCTCTCTGACCCTGGTCTCTAACGTTTAAGCCTGGGTGTTGAACGCTCCTGGTGCTGATTGCATACCGCAACACAGGTGGCCGGAGTTGATGAGCCAAGAGGGGTGGAGCCGCGAGAAGCAAGAGATTTGTGAGGGGTTCGACCACCCTGACGCACCACCTCTGGAGAAGGAGGCTGCAGCAGCCCAGCTGAAGCAGGCGACACGGGACCTGCAGGTAACTCGTGCTCTGGTGCATCATGGATCCTGCGCTGTCCATCCATGCCGCTGCCGTCAGAGACCAGGTCTGCATGCCCATGCGGGGCACGCACCTATGGCTTACAACCGCCGTGGTTTTGGGTGCTGCTGCGCGCAGATGCGTGTGTTGTCCCGGCCCCAGATGGAATGACGCTCAGCCCTGAGCCCCTGCTGCTGTGTTGGAGGTCGTCATCATCATGGCCGCAGCCCAACGGCCGTATAGCAATTTGAGGTTAGAGGTGGCTGCAGCCCTGGGTGTGTGGTTCCTGCAGATAGCATGTACTCCCCTGCTGCTTCAGTATGTACGCTTCTGATTCGTTAAATCTTGTAGGAGGAGGCGTGGGTGAGTATGACAGCCAGCCAGCTCAAACGGTACTGATGAAGAAGGTGGGCAGTTGAACGGGCCGCATGAAGGCACACACGCATCTGCAGGATCAACGCGCAAGTGATGCAGTAAAGCAGGCAACGAAGGTGCTGGGCACGGGCGCCATGGTACCAAACAGAAGAATAACAGCTGCATCGCTGTGGACCCGCCAACCAGCAGCATGCCTCAGGAGCTCGACCAACACTATATGTTGGCGGCGCTTGTTTTGCAGTGCGTCATTTTACAGGGCTCAAACGCATAGCCCACCTCAAGCATGTTTACACAAAACGAACATTTACTATGGGCCGCAGGCGGCAGGCAATGAAGCGCACCCAGCTCAGCAGCTGTGAGACCACTGACAAGCAATGCATCAGGGCCCTGGCACAGCCGGAGTCTACTGCAGGCACCATCTGTGGGCAGGTCAGCAGGGTGGTAATCAGGCCATGCTTCAGTCAACCAGTTTGCCTGCATGCCATGGTGGCCATGCCAATGGCGCAGCACATGTTTTTTGGGAGGAGCCATCTTGGTAAGTGGTTAGAGCTGGTACCAGCCGGCAAGGCTGTACTGGAGGTGGCATCATCTTCAGACTAGCAAGAGGGGTTGCCGCTGTACATCAAGGTGTCAAACAACAGAGAGTGTGTGTGTGTGTGTTGGGGGGGGGGGGGGGCACTGGGGGGGAAAAAGCCTAAAGGCAG
>BDCZ01000115.1:25601-59304 GCA_001662365.1 Chlamydomonas applanata
CGCCAGCGAGCTTTGGCAAAGGTAAGTGCATGTTGGAGAAAGGAAGCTGTGGTCCACAGGGGCTGCTCCCTGCGCCATCATGCGTCTGACGAGCGGTTAGTCATTGCTCTAGAAACATGTGTGTTAACGCCCGTCTTGATCAGATCTGATCCATTTCTTAGAATGTGGACGCCCATTTAGCGCAAGCGAATGTTTTGCAGCTGCTTTGGTGGAGACCCCTTGGCGGGGGCTCCTGAGGTTGCGGAGGTAGCTCCACAGCCTCTGGACAAACAGCTAGCGCCTCAGTCCTCTGCTGTCGCAACAGCACAGCAGCAGGACTCGGATGCGATGGGGCCAGCGTCCGTTGGAGCAGCCATCAGGACTAGCGAATACTTTCTATCCCAGCCTTCTCATGATGGAGCCCTCCGTCCACGAGCAGTAGGGGACGAGCTGAAGACTCCGACATTCAATCTCGACATCTTGATTTCACAGCTGAGGGCGTCACATACCCCACTGCCGACCTCAAGCAACGCGCGGCGGTCGTCACTTGCGTCTGTTGCTAGCTTGCAAATGCCCACTTTACCAGATGGGACGTACACAAATAGCGGCGTGCTGCATGGCACCAGCGAGCTGGCTGACATGATCACAGGCTCAGCGTCTCAAGGCGATTTCAGCTTCGCAAATGAGCCCGCACTGGCAGATGCACAGTCCAACACAGCCACGTTGTTTAAGCAGGCGCGCGCAGATGACAGCCAGCGCCTGAGGCATCAGACAATACCCGAGGTGTGCATGCAGCATGGCCATGCTTGCATGGCTGCCATGTGTGCATGATGGCATCTGCATGCATGTCGTTCAGATAGCACAAGCTTGCACATGCGCCATGAGCCTGCATGTGCCCACACCCGCATGCCCGAACACCTTGCATGTCGCAGGGCCCAGAAGACGGCCCAGCCAACCTGCGCACTTCCCAGCAGAGCCGACTGGCCGCAGCCACACGCCCAGACTACAAGCCGCACAACAACAGCCCTGCAGCTGATGCACTGGCTGCCACACGGGCCCAGTATGCATTCAGCATGGGGCTGGTAACTCGGCATGGCTCTGCATTCGTCACACGGCCAGGCATTGCTCTAGATGGCGAGGAGCTGGGCGGCTTGCGCCGCATCAACAGCATCAGCAACGGCGAGGCGATGCGCGGCATGCTCCTCGACGGGCAGCAGGAGAAGCAGCGGCGTGAGCTAGCTGCTGCTGCTAAGATTATGTCAGCTGTGCTGGATGATGTGCAGGTGCTGCAGGTGCTGGGCAGTGGCGCACATGGGCGCGTGTACAAGGCCATGTGGCAGGTATGCCGTACCACGTCACTGGCACTCATGCACCTTGTAAAGATGGCCCAGCACTGGCGGTGAAAGCTCAAAGTGTGCCCCTTCTCGCCACCTGCACGCACCCCCCATACTGCAGCAAGCGATCAACCCTGTGTGTGCTCCATTGTGTGATGCCTGCAGGGCCGGTTGGTTGCTGTCAAGGTCATCAATCACGAGGTCGATGCCTTGAGCCATGGGGTCACTCCTCATGCCAGCTCTCAGCCTGAATCAATACACGGCCGCAACAGCGTCGGCATGGGGAGCGAAGGCGGCATAGGTTCAGGCTCAGGGCTGGAACGCAAAGGCAGTGGGCTGATGGGGGCAGGGTCCCGGCTGCAGCGCACGCGCTCGGGCCGTACCCTCATTGGGGAGTCCCTACAGGACAGTGTCCTGACCACTGCCGCTGTACTGGGGCTGAGTCATATCGTGGGGGCTCCTGGGACCTCGCCGGTCTCTATTCCACCTCCAGGCGTGCCGCCGCGTGTGCCTCCCAGCCCATCCAGGTCCGCTGCCGTGGCAGTGAGCAGCCAGGATCTCAGCAACGCCGGCAGCGCAGGCACGGGCGTCAGCGTGCCCCCTGCCTTCCAGCGCCAGGCCAGCTCCAGCAGTATGCTGCCGGTGGTGCTGGGGAAGGCTGCGGCGGCTGCGGCCGCAGCTGGCGGGGCTGCGGGCGGGCATGGGGGGGCCGGGGTCGGGGGTGGGGGCGCTGCAGCGAGAGCTGTTGCAGAACGGGCCGAGGAGCGCCGGCGGCTGATGGAGGGCCTGGTGGGCGTGTCCGCGCGGCACGCACACATCTGCCAGACATTCAAGATCGTGGTGCAGCCGGCAAATGGGCCTGACATCCCAGCTCTGGTGATCACCCGGGGCCGGGATCCCAACTACTTACTCTGGGACACCACCTCCCTGGTGCCTGGTTCAACGCTCAACGGTCCGGCAGGCTTGACACCCGCGTCATCTGCGCTGCCCTCCTCTGCACTGCCTCCCTTTCCCCCCTCGCGGGACGTCCCCACATCGCAGGAATTTAACCCACTGCGGGACCCCTTCCCCCCATCGCGCTACTTCCTCCCACCACGCGATGCACACCCCGGCCCCCGGGACGGCCCCAGCACAGGGCAGCTGCACTCCGGGCAGCTGCACAGCTCCGCTGCAGCGGGGGGCACGGCGGCGGGCAGCGGCGGCGGCACGGGTGCGCTGGCTCAGCTGGGCCACACTTCCAGCTCGGCGTCTGCGCTGGCGACGCTGAGTGGCGCCCTGCGCACGCAACGCACGGGCATGAGCACGGGCGTTCCGTCCGGCTCCTCCAATTCAGCTCTCCGGGCCACCAAGCGCTCCATTTCTATGGGGTCCACCTCGAGCCGTGCGTCCTCTACTGAAGCCTCTGGCGCCCTCGTACTCACAACATCCATGACCATGGCACCAGCTTCTCCGTTGGGCGGCCAGTTCGTTGCGGGCAGCGAGAGCCGTGGCGAAGCCCGCGGCAGTGCCAGTAGCAGCTTCATCATGGCAACAGCACCGTCAACGATTATGGAGGACGTGCGCGAGGGTCTAACCACACGGGACCTGCAGGGATCGTTCACAGGAGCTGGCATTGCGAGTGGCCTGGTGGCACAGGGACCTGCCAGCACGGGTGGGGCCAGCCGTAGCCAAGGGGGTGGCAGCTCGGCCATCCACAGTGCTGCAGACACTGGGGCACCCAACTCCCCGAGGGCCCAGGGGCCCCTCAGCTCGTTGGCTGGCGAGCAGCAGCAGCAACAGCAGCAGCAGCAACAGCAGCAGCAGCAACAGCAGCAGCAGCAGGAGCATGGAGTCAGCGAAGAACACAGCCGGACGGTGGGGCCCACCTCGGACTCAGCACCTGACTCAACGCCCGCAGCGCCAACTCACAGGAGCGCGGCTGCGCAGCAGGCTGCAGGCACCAACCCGGCGCATGGTTCCATTGCCATCGGGAGCTCTTCCACTGCAAGCTTGGCCTCCGTCACCGCACGTGTACCGCAGGGCCCGGGGCCGAGCCAGCGGCAGGCTGGCGGCACCCAGGCACACATGCTGCCGGGTACGGCGAGCTCGGACCGTGCCAGTTCAGCACTGCGGCCACAAGCGGCCCCTGACACAGCATCAGCCCCGCTGGTGCGCACCGCGCTCGCGGCCCCGCCGTACGTAGATGCGCAACTGCTCAGCTCAGCGCCTCACCTGCTGCCAGCGGGCCGGTCAGGCTCGGCTGATGCTGCGCAGGGGGCAGCCCGCCGGCAGCAGCAGGCGGCTGGTGGTCGCCCGTCCACGCTCAGCAGTGGCCAATTGCACGGGACGCCCCCACGGGCGCAGCGGCCCGGCCGGGTATCCACGCTCGAGGCACCTGCTGGTCCTGTGCGTCCACTGGCAGCCCTGCAGCAGCAGCAGGTTATAGGGAGCTCGGGCACCAGGCCCATGGCGCGTGTGAGCAGCAGGGCGGTGAACTGGGAGGATGAGCAGGGTGCGCTGGGGCAGCTGCTGCAGGCTGGGCTGTCTACAGAAGGGCGGCTGGACGCAGGCGCCCTGCTGCGCCTGCAGCTCGCCCGCGCATCCACCGACGTGTGAGTGCATCGCTGGCGTGCACACAGCTATGCTGTGCCCAGTCTCTCAGCCAGCACGCGCAAGAGGCATGCATGCCCAGATCCCATGGCTGGCTGGCGCGCGTGTCAGCGGGCTGTTTGGTGCTCGCCCTCCCCTCGCGCTTTGCATGAGTATGCACAGCAGGGGCTTGGCATGCCGTTTACACACCGTGGTAGCTTGTTTTGATGTACACATGCGCCTGTTCTGGCAGCTGCTCTGGCATCTGAATACAATGCAGTGTATGCTCCATCCCGAGCATGTACCTGGGCGTGCGCAGAGGCATCTGACACCCGATCGCCTGACATCAGGCACTCTCAATGATAATGCACGAGATGATCATGCTGATATCATAAGCTTGTTCATGACAGTCCAACTCGTGTGGCTGACAACGGCCCATACATTACGCCATGCGCCATGTGATGCGTGCCCGCAGGTCCCTTTCTACACTCATGCACATGCGTGGCTCAGGGGCTGATTCGGATGCGGTCCCACATGTCCATGGGCAGGCAGAGTGGGAGTCAGAGGCTCAGGTTCTGTACACTCAGACGCTCAGCCGGCTGGCTGACCTTGTGGAGTCACTTTCTGAGGTTGGCAGCGTGGAAGGCAGGGGTGGAGCGGCACGCTCTTCAGTCGGGGGGCCGGCTGGAGTGACGGGCACATACCATGACACAGGGAGCACCCACATGAGCAATGCGTCCCGCGTCACGGGCAGTACAGTAAGGACAGGAGGCCGTACTGCGGGCTCCGGAACCAGCACAGCCATGCAGCTCAGTGCTGCGGGGCTCACAGCCTCAGCCACTGGGACACCCACCTCCAGCCTGCCACCTGGGACGCCCAGCCTAGCGGCCATGCAAGCGGCAGGGGCTAGCAACAGTCGGCCTGAGGGGAGGGCACACGGGGACACCCCTGAAGAGGGTAGCAGCCTGGGGCAGCGCTCCACGCAGCGCTCGGCGAGCCACTCTCCTGCCCGCAGCCCTGTCAAGTGCCCATTGGTGCCTCGGCTGTCTGCGTGGGATGGCATGAGCAATCAAGAGGAGGACGAGGAAGTCAAGGTGGAGTACCAGGTTGTGGAGACGAAGAGTCAGGAGGTGCAGCAGCAGGAGGAGGAGGATGACGACTGGGGTGTATCGCAGCACGGGGGCACGTACACGGGTCCCCTCGCCTTCTCCTTCTCCTCACGCACCTCACTCTTTGGGGGCGGGGGCCACGGGGCAGTGCCGGGCCGCCACATGTGGCGCACGTACATCGTCCAGGAGTTCTGCACCCACGGCTGCCTGAGAGAGGCGCTGGTACGAGGGGCATTCCACCGGCCGGTGCACGAGCGTGGCGTGCAGGTGGTGGAACTTGGGGCACTGCTGGCTACTGAGCTGGAGGTGGCACGTGCCCTGGCCTACCTGCACTCCAAGCGGCTCGTGCACGGCGGTGAGTGGCGTCTTACGGTATCAACACCTGTTTATTTCGATTGTGCTCCGTGCTGGTACGGCTTGGGCGCACACAGCAGGCGCAGCAAACGTGTATCAAGCACCAGGTGAAATTTGACATGCGTAAAGTACAACCTTGACTGGATGTTCAGCTGCTCGAAACTGCAAACCCAGGCCCATACAAATCCAAGCCCACGCAAATGTCACATCTATACTAAATCAAACCTCAACACTAAGCCCGGTGGACCGTTCAACTGCCGCACGATCTACAGACCTCAAGACCGCCAATGTGATGCTCCAGGGGGCAGACCCCGCGGTCTCAGCCGGCCGCGGCTTCATTGCCAAGCTAGGTGACTTTGGTCTCGCGCGCATGCTGGGCCCCTTAGCTTCTGGTGCGTGGGGCAGTGAATGGTGCCTGAGCTTGGTGTGCCGTGAGGTCGTGACCCAGCGTTTTCCAGGTCCCACCTCCACTGTATGCCTGGATGACTGCAGTATGGTTGCATGCCACAGCCACGGTCACACCTCCACAGCCAAGCCGGGAGCTTCTCCCTGAGCCCCTTTGATTGCACTGCCGGCACTCTGATGGCTCTCCCTCGCCTGCACCTGCAGACGCGCACGATGCTGGCAGCGGGGAGGCTGGACTCTTGGTGTCCAAGTACGGCACCGTGTCCCACTGCCCGCCTGAGACGCTACGTGACAACCTGGTCATGCTGGCGTCTGACGTTTATAGTTTTGGAGTGATGATGTGGGAGCTGTACTGCATGGAGCAGCCGTTCGCAGGCTACAACGCGATCCAGCTGATGAATGCAGTGGTAGCTGAGGGGGAGCAGCTTGTGTTCCCACCTCACTGCCCACATCAGTACGCGCTGCTGGCGCGTGACTGCATGGCCCCCACACCCTCCGCACGGCCCACGATGCAGGCGGTCGCTGCGCGCATCGAAGCCTTGCTGGGGCTGGGGCCCCATCAGCAGCACGCCCAGCAACCACAGCACCAACATCACAGCAACAACGCACCAGCCGTGCCGGCTGCTGCTGCCGGCGCTCAGCCGGCAGCAGTCACCAGTCCAGCGGGCGGTGCCACACAGCTTGGCAGCTCGGCTGCCTTGAGCCCATTGCCAACGACCATGCCAGCAACTGCCCTGGTGGCAGCCAGCAGCACAGCTGCCATGCAGGGCAGCAGCGCCCCAAGCTCCTCAGCAGCAGGGGTGCCCGTGGCAGCAGCATCCAGCGCAGACCGCCGACCGCCTGTGACTGCAGGCCCCATGAGCCAGCCTCAGCTGCCAACACCACGGCCTGGCCAAGGCCCACACAGCTTCACACCAGCTTCTGCGCCGACCTCTGGCATAGCCACAGCACCGCCCAGGCCACACACACCACTGCACCAGGGCATTGCACCTCTGCCACATGTCATTGAAGTGCCGCTTCCAGCGTCGGGCGCCAAGCGCCTGGCGCCTGCAGCGCCGCAGCACGTGCCCAGCCCACTCAGCAGCGTATGCAACGCCATGTCTCATGCCGGAGCTGGGCTCGTGGCTCCTATCACAGCGGGTGGCCAGGATGGCGGTAAGTATGCTGGCGCTTACTGGGATTGATTAGATGCTGGCGCGTACTGGGATGTGGGAGTGACCAATGCTGGCGCGTACTGGGATCGACAACTGTTACTGGGATTGAAGGGCTACAAGTCTTGCTGGGGCGCCTGGGGAAAGCAGCTGCGCTTGGCCGCATTCTAGTTGGTGATGGGTGTGCTGTGAAAGTCACCCAGCAGGTGAGATGGGGATAGCTGCCCATTTCCCATCTCTTCTCATCTGAGAACCAGCCTGAGCAGGCCACGATCATCTGCTGGAGAGCCGGTGCCAGGCTGTTCACTGGAGCACAAAGGCAGTGATGCTGTTAATGAGCAGGGGACAGTGGTTGCATGGTGGGTTCTTAGGATGCACCCCGCATGATGTGCGGGGATGCAAATGTGCCTTTATGCAGAGTTTGCGGTTCAAGTGAGTGCCAAGGTTTCAAAAGCCCACCTGTGACTACAAGGTTGGGACATTGTGCAGGCATTCAGCGATGCCATGAGTTGTGCTGGTGTACCCACACGTTGTGTTTCATAAGCTGTTTCGGATGCCAACTATAGGGGCTGGCCTTGAGGCTGTGATCTAAGGTGACTTTCAAGGAATGTCTGTGACATCAGGGCAACGAATGCTTGGGACAAGCTGATTGTGATGAGCTCTGCGTGTCAGAATGCAGGGGCAATGAATTCAATTCAGTTCTCATATGTCCACATAAAGACATCATGTGTGCGTCACTGTGAGTGTCAGCATGGTGATTTGTGATGTGTGGCACAGTTACACTCAGCCCCCTGAGTTGGGACATGGCTTTGCGCAGGATGCACAAGGAGTGTGGCGATATGACCGGTCGCTGAATTTGCTTCTGGGTATGCAGCGGGCTGCATCTGTGCTGATCAAATGTACGCTGTGCTGTGCAGTGATTGCTGATGGTGTGAAGGCGCCACGCATATGCCAAGGAACACAGCAGAATGATGGGCTTCATTGATTGGCCAACATTTGATGAGGATACGGATGTGCCAGGTTGCACTGTGAGCCTGAGCCAGCAGACAAACGAATGCTTGCCATAGATGCTTCATACTTGCAATTATAGTGTTAACACCCAGGAGCCTGCGCTTGGATACACGTGGCCATCATTGTACTGGTTCCCTTGATTTCAGCCAGCTCACTCACTCCCTGGTCAGTTGCACCTGACAGTGCCATCACCAGCCTCAGCTGCTGTCCCCCTCGCCAATCCTTGCCCGCTTTCCATCAGCCCTTGCTTCCTTAGTTGGTTCCTGTGATGCACTCTTGTCCCTACTCCTCCTTCGCTTCCGTGCCTTGCGCCCACCAGAGCTGTGGCCATCATCATCACTGCTGCTGCTACTGCTGCTACTGCTGTCACTACTGCTACTGCTCATAACAGAGCTGTTGCTGGAGCGGCTGCTCCGCCGCTTCTTGTGCTTTGTGTGCTTGTGCTTGCTGTGCTTCGTGTCCTTGCTCTTGCTGCCACCTTTCCCTTTGTGCCTCCGCTCTGAGCGTGCAGAGAGATAGAAAAGAGAATGCAACGCAGCAGATTGCATTTGTACGCATTTGTATGCTGCTCGTCTCCATGAAAAGCAAGCAATTGAGGTCCATGTAGCAATGCAGCAGCCAAAGCAAGGCTAGCAGCCAGCTGCATAACAGGCTATGTTGACAACGAACTCACTTGACTTGGATAACTTGGACTTTTTGCTCTTTTTCAAGGATTCCCCCTTGAGCAGCTTGGCCCTGTCAGCATCCAGCTGTGCGCGGAAGATGCCTGCGCATCACATGACAACATTATTGGTTAGGTTCCCACTTCAGTTGTACCAAATGATGCATGGTCACACAAACAGCCCCAGCCACACGTCAGAATGAAGACACACCAGTGCAGCACAGATCTGCCAAGCAGAGCCCCAGGGCACATGCTAGGAATTGCTACAGGACGTTCAGGAAATGGGAGGCTGGGGCATGGCACTGGGCAGGCAACGCACGTGCTTTCTCCTCCTCCTCCTGCTCGTGCGCGGTCATCTGAGACAGAGCCTGCCGCTTCGCGGCAGCCTGCGCCGCCTGCCACTCCTCCCAGCTTGGGCGGTTGTCCTACACGTCAGACATTGCATGCGGAAGCTGTCACATGCCAGCGACAGCAGCATCACGCCAGGTCTCCAGAGCCAGGTGTAGCGCACACTGCGAGCATCTCAGACTGCACCGCAGCTGTCTATGACAGGCCTTGTCTTGCATGTTGTACGTACCACAGCATGCTGCACCAGTGCAACATTGTTGCCTTCATTACCCACCTTGATCCCAGCACTGCCGAGGACCATCCATGGCTGGGCCATGCCCTTGTTGCGCTGCAGGTGTGCGGCATGGCGGCAGGGCAGCTTGCATGGTGCATGCTGGGATGTCGCAACATGCTGGTGGCTATGCTCCAGCATTGCTAGCTTTTCCGCTGCTGATGACCTGCTTACAGATACTGGTGGGTGCTGCATCCTGAGCATGCATGATGCACCCATGCTGACATAGCGCACTTCATAGTTTTCCTTGCGCTCCCTCTCCTTGAGCTCAGCGAATGTTGGGCGCATCGTGACGTGCTGGCATCATCAGGCTCCGATGGAAACAATCCCTGTCAGTGTTGCATTTCTCAGCGTGAATTGCAACAGCTGAGGGTGGATGAGGGTGGATGAGGGTGGACAGTAATTGCAACCAAAATCCCAACGTGGTTACTTTTGTCGCGGAGGCAAACCCTGAGGCAAACCCTTATGCATGAGTCAAAAGACTTCGGATGTTGGCTCACCTGTGAGGTCGACTGCACCATGGGGTCTTAATTAGGTTGCATCCATGTTTTCGGCGGTGCGCTGAAGGGGCCATGGCCAAGATATTGAAAAAGGGCCCTGGGACACGGCCGCGCACTTTGATGTTGATACTGCTAGCCAGGTCGCTGAGAAAAGCACGCTTCAAGGTGGTCATGGTCGCCCAGCTTGTCCGCACCTTTTCTCACGGCTTTGGACGCATCATAAAGAGGATTATTGAAGCATCGATTGGTCGCCCTCTTCGGACCATCCTTTTCGCCTTGATGGCGTCGGAGCTGCTCTTTGTAGCGAAGTGGCTGCGAATCTGGGGCAGGCTCACGCAAGCGCCGGAGATCCACGCGCCAGAAGGCAAGTTGACAGCACTTTGTGACGTGATGCATGTAAAAAGTTGTTGCTGCACGCATGGACGGTAGTTTGGACAGCGCGCGTGACGCGTGCACCGATGCACAGCACAGGGGCCCAGTGGTGCATGGGCATGTGGGTGTAGAAATGGCCTTTGCTGATCTGCGGCAGCTTCCTGCATGCTGGCATGTGCATGTTTTGCTCAGCGACAGATGGTGCTGCGAGCGCCAGCATGGTCAGTGGCAGACCTCCAGCTGCATGGCTGGGAGCATGGCGTCAACAGCTGCGGCTGTTGACTGGCCAGAGCAATAGGGCAGCAGACCAGCAGAGCATCCAACGGCAGGGTGGTCAGTATAAAAACTCGTGAGACACCATGCCCCTCCTTAGAGAGAGCAGATCTGGTGGACCTCAAGGCAGATGCACAGCAGGCTGCACAGCAGGCCCCCATGCACACATCGTGCCCATGCGGTCTCCATGACGCCCATGCAGGTCATGACGGAGAGACTGCGACATACCAATTTGCACGCGTGCTGGACTTCATCCGCCTCTTTTCTGGCTCGCCTGTGCTCGTGCCCAAGCTGCAGACGTACATCAGGTGCGTGCACACCCAGGCCCTGGTGCGCCGGGTGCAAGCATGCAAGCCTGGCGGCTCCTGCTGGGTTCTTGGCCACCTATGTTTGTATTGGCCTTGCTACATGCCCCCAACAACTTCTTAACGGTTGCTGATCTCCACGACTCCAGTAACAACCATGCACAGCACGAAGCAGCCTGCCAGCGGGATGACGGCTGGTGGCACCTGTGCCACTGCCTGGCTGAAACATGCTCAAGCTCACCCATGTCAATGCCGCGTGCCCGCTGCGTGCTCAGTGATTGGTTCTACGGTGCCCCCTGGCACCAGCTGAAGCTGGGGAACCTGGAGGAGCATGTGGCCCGGTCCTTCTTCTACAAACCACGGTAAGCCCCATGCTTCCGTCCTGTGGGTTTTGTCTTGTGGGCGCTCGCTGCCGAGCGTCAGCCTGGCATGTTGCGAACTTGCAATGGAGGCTGTTGTGAGCAGTGATTGGGTGGTGTACGGGAGGGGAGGTGCACGTGCGATGCCTGCCCCTCTCCGCCATTCGGATGGGCTTGCACACTGCGTATGTCAGTACTCGTTATGAGTGGGTGCTGCTGGTTGGCACATGCTGCCGAGATGGGTGACGCCGTTCTGGTGTGTGTGCTGTTGGACAGCCAGCTGAGGCCATGCTGTGATGAGGCTGCCTGATGTGAATACTGCCGAGTAATGCCACTGATGATGGTTGCAGGGAGGAGCTGCTTGCGGCTGGACTGGGACCCCAGCTGCGCCAGATGGTGCTGCAGCTGGCAGAGACGGCAGGGGTACGTCTTACCCAGCCACCGAACGTTTGATGCTGTGCCATGGCCATATGGCTCCGGCCCCCACTGCCCGCAACCCAGGCCCCTTCCCGGCCCCAGCTCGCCTCCTTTGCCCCATGCGCTGGTCGTCTTGCACCAACTTGATGGTACAGCCTACATTGTTACAACCTGGGGATGTGCCCACTCGTGGTACCCATCTGTGTCTCCCTTTGCCAAATACAACACATGCCCCTTTGTCGTGCACGATTACGCATGTACTGCTCTGTATCAAACCGTACTGTCCTGAGCTGTACTGCACCGCACTGTACTCGCCTGCGCCTCACAGATCAGTGAGGGGTTGCTGGAGGAGGGCTACAGCCCTGGCGTGAAGGCCATGTGGCACCTGAACGAGCCGATGCGCGCGCAGTACCGGCCGCTTGCGTTTTACGGCATAATGGAGGGGCTGGCACTGGTCAGCCGGGGTGTGCTCTCATCCCTGGGCTTCCGCTCCGCTCGGGTGCGTCCAGGACGATGCACCACTTGACGCTGCACCTCTCATCGTAGCCTGAGAACACCTCAACACGCGCTGAAGTGGCCTGTCCGCATGCTACCTCGAGTACCTGCGCTGGTTCTACCTGCGTTCACCGCACTTGCTTGCGCCCTGTTACAACAGCCTGCAGCTGGCTGCTCAACTGCCCCCTCTCAAATACTTGCTGCAAGCGCTGACCGGTTCCGCCCCCCGCTCTCTCACTCCCCCCCATCTCGCCCCGCACGCACCCCTGAAACAGGTCCCCGGCTGCACCTTTCACGTGCTGGGCCTCCCCCTGCCCTCATCCCCGCCCCGCTCCCGCACGACCTCGTTCTCCTTCTCCGCCCGCACCACTGCCCACACAGCTCGGCCAGCCGTACCCGCAGCGTCCACTGCTGCAGCGCCTGCCGCCTCAGCGCTCGCCGCTGCAGCGCCCGCTGCACAACATCACAACACGCATGCAGCGGGGAGTGGTGCCAGCAGCGCGCGTGCCAGCCTGGAGCTGGCAGGTGCCACCCAGGTGGGCCAGCCTGGCAGCGGTGCGTTATGCAAGGGCAGCATGGACATGCCGGCGCCTAGTGACATCACGACGAGTGCAGGAGCTGTGCAGGCTGAGGCCCCGGCAGCAGGGCTGCTTCATGCCAGCAGGCAGCGTGCAGTGGGTGGTTGTGAGATTCAGGAGTGTGTTAGCGTACCGGAAGGGCACAGGACTCCGGGCGAGGGTGAGAGTGAGGGTGAGCGTGAGCATGTCGGCTCAAAAAGCGGTTTTGTGCTCAGCCCTCGCGCCGTGCTACGGGCGCTGGTTGCTCAGCAGGCACGCAAGGGCGCGCCCACCCCGCTGCCTCCGGCAGCCGGCGCGCCTGCCACAGTGCATGAAGCTCCGACACAGCCGGTTGAGCCAATGACACAGCCGTCATACCTTCAGCAGGGTCAGGTTCCCTTCGCAACCAGCGCACCAGGTGCCAGTGCCTTTGGGGCCCTCATGACAGCTGGGCTTGGAGCAGGCTGCTCAGCTGCAGCTGGTGTCAGCTCCTCCGCCTCCTTCACCTCTTCGCTTGAGGATGCAGCACAGGGCCACGACCAGCACCCCTCACACCTGCGACCCCTGCCGTCCCAACCAACACAGCAGGAGGTGCAGCCACAGCAGCAGCAGGCAGTGCCACCGCCGCCTCCTGATGTAACAGCCACCGCCATGGGCGGCGATGGCAATTCAGGTGTCAGGGGCGGCTCCAGTACCGAGCCCGGCGCCTTGCCGCCCATCCTGTTCCTGCATGGCGTGGGCGTGGGGCTGCTGACGTACCTGCATGTGATTGCGCGCGTGGCGGCAGATGGTGCGTGGTGTGCGTGCGGTGTGCGTGTGCGGTGTGTGTGCGGTGTGTAATGAGTGTGCGTGGTGTGTGGGCGGTGTGCGTGGTGTGTGAGCTGGCCTTATGGCGAGCCATCGCCTCCGCTTGGTGTGTGCTGGGCCCATGACAAGCCATCCCCGTGGTGTGCGCTGCCGCATGGTGGACAAGCAAGCCCACAGCTGGCTCGCAGCGTCTTCTGGTCACCCTGAACTGCACCGTTGCACACGAAGCTCGCTCACGAAGCATGCTTGCAGTACGGGGCTTGTGTGGTTTAGTGTTAGCTGTGTTCCTCATCTCGTCCTACGGACCGTGTTCCCTGCCACAAAGTGTGCCAACAGTCGCATGGGTTCACTGTGTCATCCCTTCTGCGGTCTTCATGCCCCGAACCCCGCCCCGCAGCGCGCGCCATGGGCCAGGCGGTCATTGTGCCCGAGTTCCCGCATGTATCCATGCGCCTGTGCGCGGGCCGGCAGGATGTGGGTGGGCAGGGGGATGGCGGCGTGCCCACGGCCGAGGAGGCGGCGGCGGGTGTGGTGCGCGCGCTCGACGCGCTGGGCGTCAAAAAGGTGCGCGGGGAGGGGGTTCGGGGTGGGGTTGCCATGCTGCCGAACTATTGGACAGGGAAGGCATGCCGTACATACACACTTTACTTAAACTACATTGAATATGGTTCATGATATCTACCCCTGTGCGTGCGTGCTGCACTGCATGTTGCCAGTCGTACGGCATGCGGCCATCTCAGTCTGCTGTGTCCGTTCGTCTCCCCTGCCTCCGCCCCTGCCTGCACGTCCCTGCCGCCCTCCGCGTATGTGCCCCAGCTGTACTGCCGGCCTGCCCGTACCGCCTTGCCGAGCAGTACACAACAGGACCGTCCTGACGCAGCCGCCGATGTGCTGCGCTGCCGCGCACAGGTGTGCGTGATTGCGCACTCGTACGGCACATTTGTGGCGTCACGGCTGGTGCAGACCCAGCCGGACCGCATCGCGTCCCTCGCCCTCATCGACCCAGTCTGCTTCGGGGTGAGCACCTGCCTGCTGCCTGCGCATGCTTACCATTGGCATACGTATGTCCCGCTCCTGCATTCTACATGATCATGTCTTGCTCCCACGAAACACTGCATTCTGGCCTTAATCCTTCAGGCAGTGCCCAGCCCCCTAGCCCAGCCACAGCACCTCCTCTCCACCCTCTTCTCTGCGCCATTACACAAAACGGGGGCCCTGGTCCTGAGCTTGGAACCCAGACCCAAATTTCCTCGATGCGCTCAACCCTATTGAAATGCGCCGGGCGCCTGCCATGACGCCCTCGACCCTGCGGCTGGACTGCCAAAGGACTCAAACGCGCTGCTGTCCGCACTGCAGATGTTCATGCCCCACTTGTTGCAGAACTTCATCTACGCCCCGCCGCGCACCGACTCGCTGTGGCACGCAATCAAGGACCGCTTCGTGCGCTTTGCCGCGCGGGAGGTGCACATCGCGGCCACGTTCTGCCGCCGGTGCGGGGCAGTATGGTGTCCTGCGGATAAGATTTTGTGCTGCTGATGCACAGATGATGTACTGCAGATGTACAGATGATGTCATTGATCATTGATGTGATGTGATGTGATGTGTGGCAGGGACCTGCCTCCACTCTTGAACTGCAGTGCCACATGATGAGTCCGGAGCTCTCGTACCCCACACTTTCCATACACACGCGCTTGGTCTAAACTTGGTGCCCCGCGCGTTCTGTACACCCTCACCAGGTTCTACTGGACGAGCGTGCAGCTGGATCTCGAACAGCTGCCACCCGCGTCCATGGTCGTCATCGGCGGCTGTGACGAGCTGCTGCATGGGCAGGAGCTCGCAGGCGCGATCCGCACGCTGCAGGCGCGCCGCGCAGCAGCCGTGGCCGGAGACGCGGTCAAAGCCGGGAGCGCTGGCGCTGCAGAGGCAGCGGTGCAGGCTGCAGAGTCAGGAGGACACCAGGCAGGAAAGGGAGAAGAGGTCGCACATGCTGCAGCAGCCGGCGCTGTGAACTTGGGCGGGCAGCGGCCACAACAGGCTGCTGCTGGTTATGCGGGCCCCTGGCCAGACCCGGCTGCAGCGCCACATGCTGGGGACTCTGCACGTCACCCTGAAGAGGGACAGCGCAGCGCTGGAGGCTTCAGGCCGAGCCCCACCCCAACAATCAGCAGCTTCGCTGCTACTGATGCTGATGCTGATGCTGCTGGTCCCGCTGGTCCCGCTGGCCCTGCTGGCCCTGATGGGGCTGTGCCAAGCAGTGGGCTCCCCACAGGTCCTGCAGTGACCTGCGTGCCCAGCACGACGCGCAGCCCCTGCAGCTCGCCCTGCAGCACACACCCTGCAGCAGGCTCCACAAGCTGTGTCACGCCCACCCTCTTCGCCTCCATGGCCGCTTTGCGTGGTACTGGTTTGCGTGGCACTGGTTTGCGTGGCACTGGGAGCTGCACACCTGTGGGCTCAGAACAAAGAGGTGTACTCAATCATGGCCAGCACAGCGCTGGCTGTGGTGCCGCCCCTCCGCTGCACCCTGGGTTATGTGAGACAGAGCCCGGCTCGCCTCAGCGTGCACGCATGGTGGCCGGCAGCGGCATGGGGCGCGTGCGGCACCGCTCCACAGCTGACATGTTGGCGGCTCTAGGGTCCAGGCGTGTGCGGGTGGTCAAGGCGGCTTCCATCACCAACCTTGTCAAGTCAGCACTCGGGGAGCACCTCTTGTCTGAGGTTTGCACAGGCCCAGGAGAGGGAGCAGGGCCCGTTGGCCTGGGCCTGAAAACAGTGCCGGATGGGGTGCCCCTGGTGCGTGCACCCACTGCACCGGCAGCTGCGTTCAGCCTTGGCCTGGTGCGAGCTGGGAGTGCAGCGCCCCTGAGTGCTGACCCCGCACATTATCTGCAGGCCCCGCCCCCCGCGTCCCAGCGCAGCTTATCACCAGCTGGGTTTGCAATCCACGCAGCCAGTGGCGCCAGCAGACGGTGTGTCAGTCCGGATGCTGCTGGGAGCTCTGGGGGGGCCGTGGGGGGGCTCAGTGGCAGGTCCACACCCCAGAGCAGTGCTGCAGCCGCCGCACGCAGCATGCAGATGGGCATGGCTGCCGCAGGGCTGACAACCGGCACCATGAGCTCCCTGCATGATGCTGGGGGCCACATGGCTGATACCGAGATGGACAGCTGCTCACCAGCTCCTGGCGGGGGGGTTGGGGCAGATGGGGTGTGGGACATGTCAGGGTGTGGCCAGTGGGGTGTGCCCCAGCTGATGTACTTGGAGGATATGGCCCATGCTGACTTCATGTTCCGGAGGCACACCCAGGACCTTGTCATCGGTGAGGTCATGGCTTTCACACAGCGGTCTGCGGGCGTGCTGGCGGCAGGCACGGGGGCCCGCACCAGTGGGGGCGCGGCGCTGGGGGTGCGGGCCGGCTGTCCAACGGCCGGCGGGGTGGCTGCGGCTGTGACGGGCGGGGAGGAGAGGGAGCGTGCGCGGGCGCTCTGTGAGAGCATGGAGCGGGTGGCCACGCTACGGCTCATGCTCTCTGGCTGAGCCGCCCTGCATCTGTTTTTCGATCTTCTCCGGTTTTGTTTTGCTCCAGAGGCGTGGCATGTGCACTAGAACTGGTGTTTCGAGGATGAGATGGAGTTGTTTTGAAGCCTGTTGTGTTGAACCCATTGTTCCTTTGGAGCTGTCTCTGGGCACCCGCTGCTGGGGGTTCTGGGTCTTTGCCTCCTCTCACATGCTTATTTGCTAACAATGGGTGAGGCGACTTGAGGGGTGCAGCGCATGCCCGTCAATCTGCAACTGCATTGGGTCACTCTCATCCAGTCCTGGGTTTTGACGCAGGTTTGTTCTCATGCTGTTCTTGTGCAGCTACTGTTGATTACGTCGTACGCCCATCATGGCGCATGGTGAGTGTAGTGCAGTGCGTCGTTTATATCTAGTGAAGTTATTGGTTTTGTGCAGCATTTGACCATTCTCCGGCTTGAGCTGTTTCGGTGGCATTGCAGGATGGCTCGAGCGGTGCGTGTTGCATGCGTGCTGCCTCTCGTGCTGTATCCCTCTGCGTGCTGATAGCGTTGCATCTGCAGTTTTTGTTATGGTAGAACACAACAACAGCAGGCTGCGTCTCTGTGAGTGAGTGACTGAAGGGAGCGGCTGTGGCTTGTGCCCACAGCATGCGGATGTCAGCTGCGCACCCTTGCATGCCAACATGCGGTATGAGGGCACCATTAGCGGGTGCCCAATTATAACAGCAGCTCTGCACTTGACGACTGGCGTTTTGTGTTATGGAACGGGTTAACCTCAGGGTTTGCCTATTGCAAACAAACTTACGGCTAAGCTGGATAGCTTCATCGCATGTTGGCAGGTGGTGTTGGTACAGGTATACTTTGCAGATACAGGTTTTTTTTATTGTTTTCTATGCACAGATGAGCATTCAAGGCTGCAGATCGATTGGCCACGGGTTGTATTGCGAGTTTGTGCAGGAGTGCAGCTGATTGATCAAGCTGCTGCAATGTTGTAAGACACAACAATTCATGAGCCGGTCTGCCACGATAGCAGCAGCAAGGAAACTGTACTGCTGAACCCTGTAGTGCTCCCAAACCCTGAACTCCCAACCTCAGCTATGTCGCGATCTATGCGAACACAAAATGGTGATCGCAGTCAGAGAAAGCCACATCGGCGAAGCTTTGGGAGATGCAGGCTGCACATCAAAACGGTTTGCGGCCAATCAGGGATCCAGCACGGCCTCGCTCGAGTCGTTGATACAAGAGACGAAACAGCGTGCAGTCCAGGACGGGCCAAGCGTAGTGCACTGGACGCTTGACGCAGCTTTGCTGGATGTGCATGCAAGGTGCGGCCCTACTGCTGTGCGCATGCAGCGATCCTGTGTGCTGGATGGGTGCTGATCCACAGGGCCGAAGCCTTGGGCATCAGTTGGTTGTGATACTGACCAACCATGCGGCATACCTTTGCCTGCCATGGCATGCCGGCACGCATTGCGTGCGCATCTGCGGATATCCATGCCATGTCTGCAGTCTCTGCACGCATCGCCATGTCTGCATGTGTTGCCGTGCAGGTCCCTGGGCTTGGCCCCAGGAGCATGTGGGTTCCTGTGTTTCCAAGGCGGGCACAGCCTGGAGTGGGGGCCCCTCACTGAGCCGGAGCAGTTCTTGCCAGCACTCCGCTGGAACACCGCTTACTGCGCAGCTGAAACAGACAAGGCGAAAAAGACGGCTGCTGCGGGTGCACAGCAAGCCGGCGTGGTGCTGCTAGATGTGGCAGAGGACGTGGCAGCAGCACAGCAGGCACTACGTGCCAAGGTGGAGGCTGAGCTGGCAGCAGCCAAGCTCCGCTCAATCGAGTTCACAGGGAAAGCAACTACGGGATCGGCATCCCGCCGCAAGCCCCGTACACCAGCTGCCCTCCAGGTTCTGGCTGTGGTGATGGAGGCATGCGGCAAGGACGGCATGGGGACTGTGCGGTGGACGATTGACCCAGAGGTGCGGCAACGGGAGGTCATGGGTACTGACAGCGGCTGCACAGCACTGCCGCAGCACCTCTGCCAGCTACCAAAGGCCAGGGGAGGGGCATGGCTGCGCAAGGTGGCTGGCTGATGGGCATTGGCAGCGGCTGCACAGCTCGCTGCGGCCATGTGTGGTGAACGCTGTTGGGAGCTGCTGCTTGTGCTCGTCAGATCCTGTATGCTCAGACCTGTCACTGGTCAGCAGTCTGCAGGGTGCTGCGTGATGGTGCTGAGACCGTAAGAAAGTATTGTGAGCCGCGTCTCATGCTGGTATCCCTACACCAGCATTTAGAGGGTCTGATTGGGATGGTACACCTTGCCTTGTGCACCTTCACCGTTTTGCATTCGTATATACCTGACGAACCCTTGACAACACATGCCCACCTCACCCTTGCTTGTTGCAATGCTGCCTCTCCAGGTGATCGATGCATTCCCAGGCAGCGCAGGGCAGCAAGTTGTACTGCTGATGTTCAGGGATGAGGATTATTACACCTTCACAGACCTGAATGAGGGCAGGGGGTTGACCCACCTGCGTGCGGTGCTGGCCCGTTCAACTCCCACATCAGGTACATAGGTTTTGAAAAGAGGGGGCCAGGTGTGGGAGGACAGAAGCGCAGCACAGACTCAACCTTGCATGTGTGCATGTCTTCACCTGCTGTGTCATGACATACACACGCTCCTGCACACGTGCACAGTTGCACACATGTAGGCATGTTGAGTAACCGTGCATGACCTTCAACACATATGCACAGTTGCACACATGTAGGCATGTTGCAGTGTGCATGGGTTGAGGTTGAGCAAGTTGTACTGCCTCTCCATCAGTGCTGCCAGCCTCTAACCAAGACGCTTGATGCATCACTCGTACAACTGTGCGCAGACCAGTGTGACGTGTGTGGTCAGACCAGGTGGCCCATAGAAAGCGCGACAGGCGCGCACTGCCACAAGTGAGTGGTCCCCATCCCCTGGTCATGCTACACTGCCTGTCGTTCGACGCATTCGACGCGATCCAGAGTGCACTGAGCGTGGCTGCATGGGCAGCATGGCGCGCTGACTGCATGCTTCTAACATGCGCGTACCTTGATCCTGGATGAGCTTGAAGTCGCCACCTTCCTGATGGGTTGCACCTGCCTGCACCTGTTCTGGGTGCTGCCGTGTGTTTCAGGTGTGGCGCTGCGGTGTGCCAGGAGTGCCTACGCTCCCTCTCACAACAGCAGTACCTGCTGCTGGCGGAGGGCGCTGCCGGGGCTGGCGCCGGGGCCGGCAGCAGCGGCAGCGGGGAGGCGTCAGGCCCCCCTGTGATTGAGCTCCAGTGCCCACGCACAGAGTGTGGGGCTATGCTGGGCCGATCGACCGTGCGGCTTGCAGGGTGCGCACGCTGCGGCGCAAACGACACGCACCTGCTTGCCTGCGGGGCGTGCCGCCGCCTGCAGTACTGCTCGGCCGCGTGCCAGAGAGCTGACTGGAAGACGCACAAGCCGACATGTGTCCGGCTGAGGCAGGGCCGGCAAGGGTCAGCTGCCACTGGGCCATGAAGCACACACATCCGGCGACATTGCATTTGTGCTGAATTGTGTGGGCAGAGATCCAGCCGTTCCGAACTCCCGATGATGATGCACCTGATGATGATGATGCTGCATGTGCTGGCTGGGTTGGTGAGGCTGGTGAAGGTCAGCTGCACGGGTCCTGTGGGGCCATGGGGCTGTTCTTACAACTGTGTAGCTGGAGGCAGAATTGGCCCACATGGCTTGCATACGAGTAGCCCAAGGTGCACCCCACTGATGCCACTGCTCAGTGTCTGCACAGTGTTACATCAGTTGGGCAAGGCGATGCTGTGTGGCACGTTGACATGGTACATTGGATGCGGAAACAAACAAACATAACAAGCAAGCAAACAAAGCAAGCAAGCAAGCAAGCAACTGAAAAACTAAAAAACACAGAACAAGTAAACAGGACAGCACTAGTGCTGAGCATGATCCCAGCCATTTTCTGTGTGACAGCCTTATATCTGTGTGATTTCATTGAGGCGCAAGAAGCCCTTCAATCTATGCCATTTCATGCCATTTCTATGACGCATAATGTGGCCAATGCTGTGGGCACTATGCGCACTGTGAAGCATCTAGCTTCCCTTTTCCATGTTCCAAGCTCGTCCAAGCAGCTACGCACTGCCCACACCAGCGCCTTTGCATACTTTGGTGAAGCGCAATCTGCCGCAACTGAGGCACAGCCCGTCTTCTTCCAAACCATCTGTGCTGCACAGGCACACGCAGGCCATGCTGCTGCCGTGAGCTCATGACGCTGTGCGAGATCCACTCTGGTACGCAGGGCACGCGGGCTTGTGGGTGTGTCAGTCAGCTGCCTGGCACGCTTGGCTGCAGTAGCTGATGCAGTGGCAGGCGCTGCAGCGCCGCAGGTCCCCAGGTGCACAGTGCAGCACCACACAGCCCGCAGCAAGCACTGTTGGCGTCGAGTGGATTGCTGCACGTTGCACAGCCCTCGGACAGCTGCCCCGCATTGTATCGCAGGTGGTTGCGCAGGTGTATCAACCCAACCTCATCCTCCAGGCCTTTGAAACTGTAGCCGTGCTGCCCGCGAATGAGGAAGAGCGCAGGCTTGCCAGCCCCGGTCGTTACCCGATCATTACTCGATTACTGCCTGGGGCCAGTGCCGTGACTTTTGGATCCACCGATTAGTGGACAGTGCCCCCGCCGCCCCTTTTGGCGCGCAAAGTGTTCATTGACGATCCGATTGATAGCCGCCACGAACGTCAATTCACTGCTGTCGACTCAACGGACCGCAGGCCCGCCACTGCCACCTCTGCCTGCACCTTGGCCCGCAGCGCAGCCCGGCGCTCGTCCTCATTCTCACCCGACACCATGAGTTTGACGTCGTGCTTCAGTGCGGCCTTGGCCACGCGCCGCTTCTCCTTCTCAGTGCCAGCTGCATGGAAGGCAGCCCCCCAGCGTAGTGTGGCTAAGAGATGGCTATGTGCTGTGCCTGGCACCACCCAACTGTGAGCCTCGCCGTGTAGGGACAAGAAGATGAAGCTGCCAGGGGGCAGGCGCCTGACCCTCCCGTCATGCATGCGAGGGAAGGGGCCAATGAGTATGATTGTGGCAGCAGCATGTTGTGTGGGCTAAGCATGGCTCGCTCTCAGCACAATGGTGCAGCAAGCGACCGTGCATGATGCTAGGGGATGTGCTGGGTCGGTGCAGTCCCCCTGTCTTCTGAGAGAGCACAGCAGGAGCACCATGAAGAGGCTGCATGTCCCAACTCCTGGTTCGGGCTTCTGCATCTCTAGCACGTGGCATACTCATCCAGAAGAACTGTATCTGTAGTCCAGTGCACGATGCTAGGCCCATTCTGCATAGCTTGCCGTATTCTACCAGCCAGGAAAGCGGCACAAACGTTGGGGGGTGCACCCTGGGTTTTTTCGAAAGGTTTTGATGCGCAGCCGGCATCTTCTAGCGCCTTCTCAATCTCGGGTTCCAGTGCTCTTAAAGCCATGCCTTGCACTTCTGCAGTCACATCAGTTTTGATGTCATGCCACCATCTACTCGGGCTCAGCTCATTACCCTGTACTGTGGACAGTGGTGTGGCTCAAGAAACCCGAAACTGAAAGTGTAGAAGTTGTGAGAGGAGCCCTTCATTCAAGACCTTCATAGCCCCTAGGATTAGAAGCTGTGAAAGTGAGTACTGCCAGCTGGGCCCGCCAAATTTGTGCATGACCCGTACTGCTCGGAACGTACTGCACCCATAAAAATGTGTGCGTGAATCTGCATTTCATCATGGCAATGCTGGACACCCGCACAGGCTATTATGAAGCCCCCTAAACTAGCGTCAGATGGAGGACATGAACAGAAGCTGGACATGCAGGATCTGTTGAACAGGTGATGATCATTCACACGTGGCATGTTCTGAAGTACCTGGGTAACCCCCTGTCGCCTTTCATTGATCTGCAGGATTGACGAATTGGAGGCTGCAGTCGCCGCATCTTTGCATGTGAATAAACACCTCAACACCGAGGTTGAACGCTGTATCAAAGCCCTTGAGACAGCTGATTCTGAGCGGAAAACCTGGGAAGGGCGTGCGCGATGGCTCTGCAAACGTTTGAATGCAACACGGAAGCAGCCAACGTCAAAGTCAGAAGAGGACGCAGTGGCCGAGATGCTGGAGCAGGTAGCTGTTCGAGCTGATTCAGCGCCAGACAACGGGCAAGCGAGCACATCAGGCAGCCTGGAGCTCGCGCCAGCGCAGGAACGCATGTTGGCTGCGCTCAAGGCAAAGGGCCAGGCCGCAGGATGGCTGGTGGAACCCTCAGAGGTCCGTGGCATGGCGCACGCACAGCATGCAACATGTGCCCGTGCAATGTGCCTGGCTGGCTGCATTACTTGCACAGTTGTGCATGTGCAGGTGCCACACCCTTGTCCTTGATGCTGAACCTGCGGCACAGTGCAGCATGTACGTTGGATGCCTGCACGCAACGTACTGCCCACATGTATGTTATGCCTGTGCACAGAACACCGCGCTTGACACCTGCGTGAATTCTGCGCATGTGAGGCATGCAAGCACCCACCTACATGCGCCGTCACCTGAATGCTCACGCTGGTGTGGCAGGTGGCCCTGGGAGATGTGCTGGGGGAAGGCATGTTTGGCACCACCTATGTGGGTTCATGGCGGGGTGCCAAAGTCGCAGTCAAGGTTGTGCGGGTGTCTAAGGCTTCAGAGCTCACCAACTTCTTGCGGGAGGTAAACGAACGGGCCATTACATGTGTGACGTGCTGACGTTTGACAAATTGGCAGCCGTGTGGTGTGTGGGGTGCGTGCGGGCATCACACAGTACATCGGAAGTGCATTGCGTGCGGGCATCACACTGTACATTGGAGTTATACTGGGGGCAGCAGGAGCTGGTAGCTGGTGTGCAAGGAGTGCCAGCTAGGGGGTAGGAGCCATGCTGGTCAGAGCAATGTGGGCTGTGCGCCAACAGTGCAAGCTGGGAGGGATTGGGAGCCATGCCGGTCGGGTGTGGCAAACTGCTACTGGGAGGAGGGTGGCTTGCACCGTGTGCATGCATTGTACCTGTATGCCTGCGACTGCCAGGGGCGCACAGCGTCGTAGTGCTGCCTCCTTCCAGCTCTGGGCGTTTCCCGTCTGTGTGCAGCATCAGAGAAGCCAGGAAGCTGGTTACGGTAACATGAGAACAGTAACATAAGGAAGAACAGGGCACATACATACCAGTCTCTATTGGCATGCACATGAGATTGGCATTGCTGCCGCAAGTCCAGTGCTCCAGTCCACTGCCCGCCGCCTGCTGCTACATGCAGGTGGAGGCGCTAGCGGGGCTGCGGCACCCCAACGTGCTGCCCTTCTTGGGAGCTGCAATGACAGGGCCGGGCACATACTGGCTGCTGACGGAGTTCATGGCGGGGGGCACACTGGCGGCTGCCCTTCACCCACACAGGTGCGGCGCCAGCTGGGGTCGGGTTCTTCCTGGAAATTCCCAGGGAGGAATCCCCAGGGATTCCCTGGGAGGATGGGTGTGTGGGGTGGGCTGGGGTGTGGGGGTGTATTTTGTTTTTTTTGGGGGGGGGGAGGTGGGGGCACCAGTTTGAGGCTGCTGAGTTGGGCGGGGGGTGCTTTGATAGGGCAGGAAGGTTCAGGTGCTGCCCAATGCGGGGTTTGGGGCGTCATGCTGCGTCATGCCTGCATGTGCCATACACACTGGGATTTAAATGAATGGGGCAGCAACTTGGTTGGGGTCACTCGCCCACCCGCCACCTGCCGACCGCTGCAGCGACGCGTGCACAGCTTCCACATGTGGTGTGCGATGCAGGCACACGGGTGTGTCCCGGGGCGGCGTGGTGGCGGGCGCGTCTGTCGCACCTGTGGCACAGGCATCAGCCGCTGGAGCTCTCGGGCCGCAACGGCCGCCGCCACCGCGCACCTTCCTCGACCGTGTGCGGCTGGCGGCTGAGGTCGCGGCTGGCATGGCAGCCCTGGAGGCGCTGCACCCCGTGCCCCTGCTGCACAGAGACCTCAAGCCCTCCAATGTGTTCCTGGACGGCGGCGGCCACGCGCGGGTGCGAGGGCGCCCCTTTTGTCTTCCGGTGTCTCCGATGCAGTTGGGAACGGTGATGGGTCATGGGTTCAACGGAGCTGGGGACGGGTGTGGGTGTTTCTTGGGTGGTTGGGGGGGCGCTGGAGCTGACGATTTGCTGTCAATTGATAGGGTGTGTGTGTGTGTGTTGGTTACATCGTACGCCCATCATGGCGCATAAATGCCTGCCGCGAGACAGGATTAACAACATTTCGTTATAGGCTTGTGTAGGAGGGCCAGAGAGGCAGTATGGAAGGGTGTGCTTGGGGTCCCGGGGCAAACACAGTCGTGACGTTTGCAAGGTTCTTACATGAGGGGGGCAGGCTCAACGTCAGCAGCTGGGTAGTGGCAGGAACATCAAAGGTGGGCGTAGGCAGCTGTTGGGTACTGACAAGCGGCTGCATCTTCACGGGCCATTGGTATGAGTCCGTGAGCACCGCCACTGCTGCAATGAAGCCGATGTGAGGAAGCAGCTGCTGTACTGTTACTCCCATGACGCTGTGTACTGCTGTGACGCAGGTGGGTGACTTTGGGCTGTCGCGGCGGTTGCTGGCGTTGGCGCGCGCTGAGCTGACAGGGGAGACGGGCACGTACCTGTACATGGCGCCCGAAGTCATGCGGTGCGTCCGTGCATGCGCTGTGTGCTTGCATGCATGCATGTAGTTCTGTCCTGCATGCAATGCAGCTAACGCAGACTTGATCGTGCAGATTACAATTGATGAATGAACCCAATGCTGTGCCCTTTCTCCCACCCCACGCTAACGCACCCTATACCATCCAACCCAACCCATCTCAACCCAACCCATCCAACTCAACCCAACCCATCCTCTCTCTCCTGCGCGCAGCCACGAAGTGTACGACTCCAGGGCAGATGTGTGGTCATGGGGTGTTTTGCTGGTGGAGGCACTCACACTCGCACAGCCGTACGTCACCACCTTCCTCACTCCAGTGCAGGTGCGCAGGGGCGGTACGGGCAATAAAGGGTTGAAACTGCAGACGTGCTTGCATTTGGGAAGTGGGGGGAGATTGGAAGCAGGACAGGTTGCTGAGGCTGCTGGATCCAGGAGCTGCAGTGCAAGACTGCAGGCCTTGGGGTAGTGTTTGGTCTGGGTCGCGTGTTTGCACTGCTGGCCCTATTGCAGTACACGCCTGGTCCAGCTTACAGCTTACACAGCTGTCACACGCGGGGCAGGGCTGTATGTCTCATCTCACTTGTCTGACTGACTGACTGACTGTCTGGCTGACCGGCTGTCCGTTTGCCTCACTTGTCTGGCTGGGTTACGCTGGCCGCAGGTCGCGTGTGCAGTGGCGGAGGAACAGCTGGCCCCAGACATCCCCACCTCCATCCCAGTGGACTTGCAGGTGCGTGACTGGTGGTGTAACATATAGCCCCTATATAGGTGATGTAACATATAGCCCCTTGGGGCGGATTGAGTGCTGTATGTATGGGATACCCAAGGGGAGCGGGTGTTACAGGTGGTGATCAGTCATGCACATCATGATGGTCCATTGGCTACAACAGCTTAGCAACAGGACATGAGTGCGTTTGGGCTGCTGCCGGGAGGCGCCATGCCTGCACGCTTTGAGTGGGCTCGGGTGCCTGCCGCAAGGAAACGGATCAGGCATGCAAACAGTCCAGCTGTGTGCGTGGGGATGCGTAGGCGTTGTGTTGTGCGCACGCTGGCGTGTACATGGCTGTGCCTTACAAACCTCGGATTGTGTGTACGTGTGTGCACGCGTATGTGGACTGTGTGCGCACACTCGGATGTGGGGTTGCAGGTGGTGGCGCGGCTGGCACTGTCATTTGACCCTGAGGCACGCCCCACGTTCGCCCTCATCTGCTCTGAGCTGGGGCCCATCATCGCCAAGCTGGAGAGCAGCGGGGTGAGTGCCTGAGTCCTGAGCGCCGAGTTCCGAGTTAACAGCGCTTTCATAAGTGCTTGGTTTCGAGTATCATGGGCTCGTCTGCTTTGGCTGCATCCCACACAAGCTGTGGCTTTGGAGCAGCCATTGTATACTTATTGCCGTTGCATATCCTTGATCAGCCGAAGGCACCTGCCTCCCTGCCCCCTTATGAGACCCCTCTCCCCTCTCACGCACCCACTTCTCCACCCAACCGCCACAACTGCACATCAGCCGCCGCACCGGCCGTCCACCAACTGCCATCCAACTGCCACAACCACCAGCCACAGGCCGCCAAGCCCACCGGCTTACTATCATCCATCTCATCCTCCCTTACTTCCACATGGAGTTCCCTGCTGGGCCGCATCTACCCGGAATACATCCGAAGTACAGCTACTGGTACATCTGATGGTACTGCCGAGGGGGCGGCGCAGGCGGTACAGGGGTCGGGCGCGTCGTTGATACAGGGCAGCGGACAGTCGGTCGTGGGGAGCTAGCAGGGCGGTCAGGTTGGCTGTTGGCTGCTGAAATGGCCGGGAACAACATGTGCTTGTGCATGTGCATGTGCATGTGTATGCGCTAACATGTCGCGGCAGGTGGGTGAGCAAGAGGGGGAGACGTAGAGAGGGACTCTCATCGTGATTGAGACTCCAGTTGAGAGGTCCGTGATGACAACACTGATCATACCAGCTGTACAGGAAGCATCAAGCAAGTACAGCAGGACGGCCTATGTATGAACCTTTGCAACCCATGCCGATGTGTCAACTTCACTCTTGCGCGTTGAGGTCCAACTTCACCCTTGCGCGCACAACTGTGAAACGGCGTGCAGCAACCACAGTCACCTCGAACTGCCACAATCGATGCCCTCAGCTACAGCGTGTACTGCTGCCGTCCAGCGCGAGCAGTATCAGCAGCAGTACATCGACCCCATTGCTGTGGACGGCTGCCGCCTTTGGTCTCAGGCCCGAGGATATAAGGCGTGAGGTGCACAGCCAGCACCCTCAAACCTCCTGCTGCCGCGGGACCCCCCTCTCCAACCTGACCGCTCCCCGACAGGCCAGACTACCGTGTATCCCAAACTCCTGAGCCAATGTGGTCGCAGGCCAAACCTTGGTGCGTGCACCAAGCGCGGGGCCTGGCCACCCCCACTGCCAGCCCTTTGCTAGCAAACCTCCCTCGAGAGTTCCAAGATGGTTCAAAAGGCCCCGGCCTTTGTGAGCGCGCCCCTCACTCACCCTCCCCTCATATCGCCTCTCCATACATACGCTCCTCTCACACTTCTTACTCAACTCCTCTCACGAGTCCACCACCTGGTACTCCAGGTTCTGGCTACGACGGTAGTCATGGGTGTTGTGGTCGGTGACGTTCGTGTCAGCCAGCTCCAAGTTGTAAAAGTCCATGTGGGGGTGGCCAGTGAACAGCGGCCCCGCGTGCCACGTGCCCTGCGGTACACACGGTAAGGCGGTACATACGGTACATGCAGTACGATGACAACATGCCGCTCAAGCCTGCTAGCCTGTCTGCCTGCGCCCTGTCGTTGTCGAGCTGTTGAAATGTAGCAGGCCAATTAGGTCCTTGATGTCTTTGACTGTTATCGGCTCCTTCAACATCAGGCACCTGCCCACCAGTTGACAAGTGTGGAGCTGGCGCTCTACAGCCTCTACTTATATATATCTATACTATTAAAACTAATGGGGGCATACATTTTTGGGCGTTTTGCCGCTCCGTTTGTGCGAGATATACCTTGCGACCAAGCGCATCAGGAGGGCTTAAGGCACAATAAAAATACGCACAAGGAAGCGCCGGGATCGGCGCATCCTGCTGTAAATGCAGCCCATTCTACTGTTCTTAAAAGGGGGGTCTTAGATCAGCCCCAGACCAGCAGTACCGGCCAACCACCGGCGCCCGTACACCGCTGCCGGCGCCCCAAACGGTGTTTGGGGCGTGCGCTTGGCCTCTAATTCAGGGGCGTGCTGGCACCCTGGGACTCACAAACTCTGTGGGACCCCATCCCGTCCCGCTCCCGCTGCTCGATGCAGGCATCACCCAGCGTGCTTAGCCGCAAACCAGTTGGCGTCCGCTCAAAATCTGTTCCAACCAATCGGTGGTTGGTCAACCCTCACCACCTAACCCTCCGCCACCCCCGCCCTTTGGCATACAAATCACTTGATAAATGGATGATCCCATCCTCAGCTTCGTGCCTGACAGCCGGCCCGGCCTGCTGCAAGCCAGCCAGTCAACTCAGCCGGATTGGAGCCAGGTTGTGATGTCGACCCAGAGCCAGCTGATTCAGGAGGAAGTTGAAGCGCGGGACCCCACACCATACATGTCCAAGCTCCACGACCAGGTCATGGGCCTGGGGCTGCTGTTCCTGGCGGAGGCAGCGATGCTCAGGCGCATGGTGAACCTTATCTGCGACCGCCAGTGGGGCAATGACTACATTTTCATGCTGGAGCAGCCACAGGCAGCCGTGTCCAAGGTGACCGTCAACTTTAGGCCTGGCCTGGCGGAGCAGACCACCTTTGGCGCCATCAAGTTCCAAAAGCGTGGCCTGCCCCACACCCACATCTTAATCACGCTTGCACCCGAGGACAAGCTGCGTTCCGCTGATGACTATGACAGGTGTGTTTACAGTTCTAGGCGCGTGCATGCTTGCATGGGGCTGGCTCTGGCTGCACTATAGGTGTCACGGATTGCATGCATGCATTGACACATGTGCGTGCCCTGCACCGTGCTGCAGCGTGACTTGGGCCGTCATCCCCGACAATGAGCAGTACCCACGCCTGCACGAGATCATCACCCGCTGCAACATGCACGGCCCGTGTGGTAACCTCAAGGGAGATGCGCCGTGCATGCGTGATGGCCGCTGCTCCAAGGGATTCCCCAAGGAGTGGTGCGCGCAGACACGTGACAACGAGGATGGCTACCCTGAGTCCATTGGCCCCAGCTCACCCAGCTACAGCTCACAACCAACATGCGTGTGCAGCGGCTGCGGGAGGCAGGGGAGGGGCCGGATGCGGAGCAGCTGGCAACGCGGTTGGAGGGGTTTGCAGCCATGCTGCTCCAGATGGGGGACGGCAAGATGGGGTCGCACTTTGCCATCCCTGAGCACATGCCGTGCCATGGTGATAAGGCTGCTGACATGGTACCAGCCTGGAAGGCAAGGCCATCCTGTGCCCCCGCAACATCGACGTGGACGAGGTCAACACCCACGCCGAGCAGCTATGGCCGGGCGAGGCGCATGAGTATCACAGCTCGCACAGGGTGGCTGAGGAGGACGATGTCAACTCCCACCTGTACACCCCTGAGTTCCTAAACAGCCTGCAGCCACAGGGCATGCCCCCCCACCGGCTTTGCCTCAAGGTTGGCATGCCCATCATGCTGTTGCACAACATCATGCGCCAGCCTGCTCCGGTGCTCGGCGTGCAGAATGGCAAAGTACTGCGGGCATGACTGCCAGCGAGCGCACTGGCCCTACCACCGCACTGACTGCAAGGCACACAGCGCAGCCGCGCAGGCCAGCACCAGCACCATGTGAGCGTCAGAAGGTCGCAATGGGGCAGTGTTGTGTACCCATAGCAGTCACAGTGGGGCAAACCTTCGAGAGCGTGCGCGTGTACCCGCAATGCCCATGCTTCAAACATGGCCAGTTGTGGTGGTGCCGGGGTCCATTTACAAAAAAACTGAGGAAAAAAACATGCATGCGACACAGCCGACCATGCGGTCTGAACCGAGGTGTTTGAGGAGTATTGCTAAAGGTAGTGTACTGCCGGCGGTGCACGCGAAGCGTGCTGTGTCCGTGTTGGTTGGCTTGGCATGTGCGGCAGATGTGAGCGAGCCTGCTGTGTGTGTAAGTCATGTGGTGTAGGGGGTGCAAGCGCCCATCAGCCCAGCCTATCAATTTATGTTACACTACCGAAATACATTACCATCCATTAAATTAAACCTTGCTACCCGTGCGTGCACGGGTAAGACTGCCCTAGTATATATATACCGCAGCAGGGTGCCTTGATGGTGCAGCTGGGTGGCTTGATGGCGCAGAATGCTTGCCAGCTCTGCGCTGCTACTCAGCGTAGCAGCGCTCACAAACATCAAGCGCCATCAACACAACCAACTGCACCATCAAAACACCCAACTGCTCCTGCTGCAAATCCACATGCATGCAGCAGGAGCACCTGTGGGTGCCTTCCTGGCGCACACTTGCCGGTTACCATCCTGCCCAGCCCTGACAACTTTACCCCTGTTGCACCATCTTCTTAATATGCAGATGCAACTTTTCTACTTTTGTATTGACATAGCCCTCCACCAATGCATATTCTTCAGGTGCCCCTTGCCCCTTTCCCTTCCATACTCCCTTGCCCCTTGCCCACCTTCTCCATCTTGACAAAGCAGCCATGGGGAATCTTGAACACCGCGATTTCCTCCTCCTGCCATAATGGATAGCAGCGATAAAACAGGTTGTGAAGTCCAAGGTACGCTGTGCGTGACTGAGCGGAACGTGCAGTGGGTTGCATCTAGGTGGCTGTACTGGCACTCTGATGGGAATGAACGTGTAGTTCCATCCCAGCCAAGTACATGTGTATTGCTGTCACAGCGCTATGTGTATTGCTGTCACAGTGACACACCTTGGGGTAGTTGGTCACGGAGCCCGAAGGGCGTGCAACCGCCATGTACCAATGGCCCACTGGCGCCAGCACTCCCAGGCACTGAGTGACCTGTGTTATGTTCAGAGTGAGGGGACGGTGAGGACGGGGCGCATGGCGTTGAGGTTGCATGTGCATGGCTCAGGGTGCATGGGTGGAGGGGGTGGAGGGCTCGGGCTCCAGCTGCTCTGCAACTGACATGCATTCGATTGCAGTCGAGGGTTTCAGGAGGCTGGGGGTAGGGGCGTAGGCACACGCCCGCCTCTCTCTGCCATCACGACCAAGTGAAACATCCCCGAGTCCCTTGCTATCCAGTTCTGCGTTGCTTAGATAAGCCAGCAACCATGGAATGTTGGTGTCAACAGCGCAGCACACCGGACAGACCTTTGCGTGGTATGTGATGCGATGGAACTTGAGGCCACGCTCAGGCAGGCGCATGATGTAGAAGCGCGGCGTGCCATCAGCAAAGCCCTGCAGGGACGCAGCAAGCCTCGCAGTTTGCATCAAGCGGGGCGCATCGCACACAGCGCATGTACAGTACGAGTGCGGGCGCTGCAGGGACCACACACACATGGGCCTGGGCACGCGCGCACCAGGCGCCCCTTGCATGCATGGCTGTGGGCGCCACTAACACCATGCCTGCCCGCGCTGCTCGAGAAGCACACTTGGACACATCCAACAAGCAGCCAAGGCGATTCAACACACACAAGCTGGCGTGCATGCTCAATACTTGACATACAGCAGCTCACCTGCAGCTGAGCGTCCTCCCCATCAAACACCTTGCCGTCCTCGCCCACGCCCACGAGCTGCAGGCACACAGGGGCCATGGCAGGCTGAGCTACAGTGCTGACACGAAAGTGGGGTTTGGGGGAGGGAGCAGAGAGGAGGTGATGGCACAGTGGGTAGTGGAGGCATGGCGTGATCCCGCTGGTGTTGCATTGCATGGGCGGTGCGTGAGATGGGCCACATTGCCATGCACCCACCTGCCCATACGGCCTAAAATTCTCTGGCGTAACAGGGACGGCCTTCAGCGTCCGAGTGATCGGCGTCGTCGTGGGCGCAGAAGCTGCCTCCGTGTTGGCGTGCATGGTGGTAGAAAACCGGGTACGCTTAGGGTTCCGTGGGCGAAGAGATCTTTGGTTGCTACTGACGCAATGACAGGCTGGACTGAGTGCGGCCTGCATCGCTGGGCTTCTTGGCTGATGGGATACCGATGTCAACAGATGGGGCAGCTGGTTGAAGCAAAAGCAGGTTTATGATAGCTACAGCCTGATCATCTTAAAAAGCAAGGCAATCAGAACCGATCTATAACCCTGTACCCTACCTAAACCCTGATGCCGTGCTCGTGAAGATGCAAACCTCATGCCATCAGTACCATGATGATTCCTTACCAGCTGCATGACTTTCAGCTCTTCCACGCACTTTAGCCTGCCCATCTGAGCTCTATCCTTTAACCCAAAAGCTCAAACAACTGTACCTCGCGTATTAATATCATACGCAATACCAGCTAAACCAGCTACACGCACATAAGCATTTTTCCAAACCCTACTTGCCCCCTCCTGCTCCTGCTGCGGCTCGCCGCCATGCAGAGATTTGCATGGATGGCCCTAGTGCGCCTTCCCGCCCTGATGGGCCGTGCCGCACACTTGCATGGCCACGGCCGTAGCCTGCCCGCCATGCCGCACTGCACAGGGCCCTCATCTGTGCGGCACGCGGCATCCGCTGCAGCAGTAGCTGCTGCCCAGCAGCCCGAGGGCAGTGAGCTGGTGGAGGTGTGCTTTGTGGACCCCCGGCTGGTGCTGGACCAGGTGAACCTTGAAAACCTGGAATGCTGAATGCTGAGACTGTTTCTTGAGGATTTGACCAGAGTGTGGGCTGGGCTGGGATTCCTATACATGGGGTTCCTATCTATGGAATTCCTATATACCACAGCAATCCGCAGATGTGTACGCAACACATGCTCAGCATACATGGCCCCCGTGGCAAGCTGCATGAGTTACTGGGGGGGGGTGTCTTTCACTGGAAGGAGAGGCATGACCACAGTGCATGATGACCTGTGAGCAGGCGGGGCAAGGTTCCGCCCAGCAGCGTGTGGAGCACCTGGCCGCCCAAGGTGATGTGCTGCCCGTGCGCGTGCCGCCGGCCCTGATGGACCAACTGCCACAGGTGTGCTGCATGGTGCTTGCGGGGGGGTGTGGGTGGGATGGGGGAATGTGGGCCGGGTGTGCATGTGGTGTGGTGGTGTAGAGGGGTGTGGGGGGGGGGGGGATGCAGGG
>BDCZ01000115.1:60161-91639 GCA_001662365.1 Chlamydomonas applanata
CAGGCACGTAGTTGCACAGTTCTCCCATCGTACAGCACCGTGATTGCAACACAGCTTCCCCTTCCACCTTTCTCCTGGTTTTGCTCGCTTCCCATTCTTGGTCTTCCTCCACCCCCCACCCACCTACTGTACCCTCCCGGCTGGAGCCCCTCTCAGGCACGGCTAGAGCTGGGTGATGGTGACGACCCACTCAACGCGTGGGTGGCAGGAGAGCAGGGCGAGCTCTTCCAGTACACGATGCTGGGCACCCACAGCACGCGGTCGGGTGCGTGCCGTGCGCGCAATCCGGCCACTGTTAGTGGGGAATGGCATCTGCAGCCTTGCATCTTGACTTGCGTCGCCCTGTGGCTTGCTGTTGTATTGCTGTTGTACTGCTGTTGTACTGTGCCACTCAACAGACGACTGGCCAGGCACAGCTTCCTAACAACTGCTATATGCAGAATATGCTGTTCAGCCAACCTTCGGTTTACTCTGGAACGTTGTGTGCCAGCGCAGGCTACACGTCAGCACTCACACGTGCCGCATTCAACGAGGCCCTGATGCGTGCAAAAACCCTTGACGGCCAGCCGCTGCCCAGCTGGCAGACATTCCTGGCTGCGATGGCTGGACATGGGCCTGGGGGTGCTGCGGGCGGATCACGTGCCTTCGCACCCTTTTTGTTTGCGGGTGCGCCTGCTAATCAGCACAGCCACAGCCCACCTACAACGCATGTCACGATCCCTTTGCTCGTTGTCTCTTTACGTTCCTTCCTTCTCCTGTCTGCCCGGCCCTGCCTTCTGCTGCCTGCGGCTCTGTTGGGCACTGCTGATATTGTACGTCCTGTACTGCTGCTGTGCTGCGCACAGCCCCTGCTCACCCTTGCTGCTGCAGCCTTTGCATACGCACTTGGTTGGATACTTCCACATGTACTGCTTACTGCATACTCAATGTACTGCTGGCTGTTTTCCGCGTGCGCGCGCAGGGCGAATCATCGAGTCTGACGTGGCTTCCGTTTACGCACTGCCAGCAACCAGCCAAGGGGGCAAGGGCGTGTCGGGTCTGCTCGTGTCTTCAGTGGCTGCCGACTAAAGGTGTGACAACGTCCATGTCGCAACATGACGAGCTCAAGATGCACCCTCGTCTTGTATTTGGTTGGCTGTAGGACCCTTGCGGCTTGGGGACGCATGTTGAGAGCACCAGAGTATCTCATGAAGGGTAGCTTCTGGTCGCAGCATTGTGGGAGCAACTATGACAGAGCCACATCAGCTGCTAGCCACACAACACTGGGCAGCTGCCCTCCATGCAGGTGGCACCAAAAAAGACATAAACAGTGCATGGACAAGGCCGCCCTACAGCATGGCCCCAGGCTGGTGTTCCTTTGCGGGCAGGAATTGAGGGGTGGGGTGCAGGGCAGTGGATGACGATGAGTGGCACTAAGGCTGTCCACCTGGCTGATCATTACTGTTTCACCAGGTTTCAGCAGCTGTGCTTTCCCTCATCTATGGATCAAGTTACTTGGCATGTGGTAGGCGTGTCCAGTGTTCGTGCAACTGCTTCGTGCTTGTATGGCCTTCAAGATGAGGTGCATGGATCGACTCATTACACAGTCACGGGTCAAATGAATGCAGCAAACTGTCTTCAGCATAAGGTGTCTCCCCATGCACAGAGGCTGTGCTGCTTATCGCACAGAGGCCATACAGCACACAGGGTGGGGTACACCCATCGATCACCGCATCCCACACAAGTTATGTATGCATAAGCTGGCGTCAGGAGGGCATTTGGGCTCCCCACGATATGTACTACATGATGCAGCTCATGCACGCAACCAGCCAGCGTTGATCCCACCCGCCTTGAACCAAACAACCAGCGTTGTACCAAACAAGACGGAAGCAAAATGCAGCAACATGCAGACGCTTCGAGCACACCCGGCCGCGTCACATCTGGAACCACCAGCCTGGCCCTGCTAGCCGCGGCTGCTGGCCGCGGCGTGCAATCACGGCCGTAACCGTGACCCGGCCACCAGCGCGCTCACAGCCGCTGCCTGCCGCGCGCTCATTGCGCTTTCAGCTGCAGCCGCCAGGAGCGCACCCCCCCCCTCACGCAGTGACACGCGCGTCAGCACCTCTCGCACATACCCGCCCACATCCATCCTGCGGCCGGTTGGGGGGTTGTGTCGGTTAGCTGGGTGCCTGTGTGGGTTTAGCTGGGTGACTTGGGTCAGTTGGCGAGGCTGGTTCGGTGCACACAGGTAGAACGTTCATGCAAGAACCGAATTCATCAGCAGCCCGCCAGCAGCTGCCAGCAGCTGAAACACAGCGGCAGGCAGCTCAGGGAACACCGTCGGGCAGGCAGGTGCACGCACTTGGCGAGTGGGTCGCCCAGAGGTGCGCCATCATCACGCTCATCCTCTAGCCCCAGGCCTAGCCCACCAGGGCCACCACCCTGCGGCCGCCATAAGGACAATTGCAGGAAATGCTCACACACATGAGGGCAATGGTCTGCCCTGTCTGACTACCACGTATCAGGCTGTCAGGCGCACATCCCATCATGCGATCGTCACATTGGCAGTTGAGCTGGCACCCATAACAGACAGATAGCCAAGCAGTCTTACAAGTGACAGATCAGCAGCACCCATGACGTACCTGCGGGCTCAGCGGGTCCGCATCGTAGCCGTCTCCAAGCGCCATGGCGTGCGCCCACCCTGGCCCGCCGTCACCACTGCCGCCCCCCTCCCCGTGCTGCAGCGCCCACCCAAGCAGCTCCTCCTGACTTGGCCCGCCAAGCCCCGCGCCCCGCACTTGCAACCCCACGCCCCCGCCATCCCCCTCCTCCTCGACCTCCCCGTCCTCGTCCTCCCCCTCCTCCTCATCGTCCTCGTACAGTCCATCTGCACCGTCCCCGATCAGCGCCTCCTGCTTCTCCTCCTGTGTATTAGGGGGGAATGGCGCATGGAATCTTGCAGGGCAACAACAATAACAAGGACCCATGGCTACAGCAAAGCCCATCGCTACAGCATTAACAACTGAAAACCCAGCCCGCCCTACAGGCCGATCGATCACTCAACGCACCTGTGCAAGAGCTAGCAGCTCTGCTAACGCAGCCACCAGCCCCAGCTGCGCAGACACCTGCACGAGTGCAGTGTGATGTGGTGTGACGTGGTGCATGGCGTGGTGCAGCCTTGTTGTCATGTGGTGCCGTGCATTCATGATGCCCACCCAAGGATGCAAGGACTGCCAATGGTGCATGGCACACATCTTTCATGATGCCTGCCCAGCGGCAGAACTGCCAAGTTGCCACGGATTGCAGACAGTACCAAGAGCACAAGATTAAGGAAAACCAAGCCAAGAAACAGCGGTTCTTGTCATGGTTCTGGTCATCAAGAACGGACACAAGGCGGGTAACAAACCTGCGCGTACTGGGGCCGGGCCCCAGCGGTCTGCGACCGTGTGCGCACGCCTGAGCCAGCACCCGTGTCCAGCCTCTTGCCTCGCACCTGCGACACGAAGGCGGCCAAGGCTCAGTTGAGAACTTCACCAGCGAGTTGTGATGAAGCTGATGGTCTGGGGTTGACAGGGGTTAAAAACCGAGGTCACCCACACATGCATGCAATGTGAAATGCCGTGTTGTACCCGAATCTGCGCATGTGAAGCATCGAAAGTGTCTCACCAGGACAGATGCCAGCCGTGGGTGCCCACATTCCAGCAGCGCCCCCAGCGCCGTCGCCACAAGAGCGGAGCGGTACGGCCCGTGAATATCCCGCGCACGCTCCAGCCAGATCGGCAGTACAGCATCCAGCGCTGCCATCTGCTGCCCGCCTGTAACAAATGAAGTTTTCAAGAGTCCAGTCAGTCCTTGCTCAGTACAAATGTGTGATGCATGGAATCGATCAGTAGCCCAAAGCTGCCAGGCGGTAGGGTATACAAGAGCACGTAGCATGCAATCCACGAGCATGCAAACGCATTTGACAGTCACATACAGCCAAGTGCTGCAGCATACATGACAAGAGAAGACGCATCTCCACACATGTCACCACTAGGAGCATTGCAGGTGCAAGATTAAGGGGTAGAAACACGTCACGCGTGCACGATCGAGCCGGCCAAACGCACTGGGCAGGGTGATGTTGATAGCAGCCAACGCATCCACCACCGCGCCTGCACCGCCTGGCGTGTCGTGCACCGCACGTGCCAGCACCAGCAGCAGCCCGCTTACCAGCGGGGCCATGTTCACGCGCACCAGCCGGCTGCATGTCAGCGCCAGCAGCTGCACGGCAGAAGGCACGTGGGGACATGCGCGTGAGCGTGTGTGTGCGCCTATCTGGGAATCGGCCAGCAGCAGGTCAGCAGCCAGCAGCATATCAGGAACGAGGGGGGCATTCAAGAAGGAAGTTTGAGGGGGACGTCAGGTTACGGTTTCGCATCCAATCCTGCTGCGCCAGCCCCACCTGCGGCATGTGTGGTGCCATGACCTCCCGTGGCAGCGCCGCCATCATCTCCGCCACCAGGTGGCCCGCAAGGCAGCTCTCATCCTCGCCCTTGTTGCCTTGCAGCAGGTGAGTGGCACAGGCCACCAGCTGGGCCACCACCGCATCACCACTGGTGCCGGAGGGGCCCCACGTCAACAGAGCACCACGCGCAGACCGCACCTGCCGAGGCGTGGAAATTCGGGCACATCATGTGCGCGTGAGGCACGTGTGTGTGTGCAGGTGTGTGTGCTGAAGCTGAGGTGCACTTGGGTGGCTATGGGTGCCCAATGCCAAGTGTGCACAGGCGTACAAGTGTGTATAGCGGAGGTGTGCCCACCCATCCGCTAGCATACCAGTCCCTGTCCCTTTGTTCCTTAAGGATAGCTGAGAAGTAAGGAAGGCCAATACAATCAAGTCACCCACCAACTGGCACAGCAGCTGCTGTGCACTCTGCTGCACGCTTGCGTCATGGCTTGAGGCGATGAGTGACAGCAGTGGGCCTGACGCCGCCAGCCATAGCTTCGGGGGCGGTGGCAGGCAACAGAGCGACAACAGGTCAACATGAGCTCCGCGTGGTATGGCGGCAGGGTGGTGCAAGCATGCGCGAGGCCAATCCAACCCAAGAGCCAAACCATTAGCCATCAACAATCAAAGAATGAGCGTGCGGCGGGAAGGAGAGAGGGCGAGGCGCAAAGCAACGAGTGGGGAAGAGGACCAACAGCACAATCTGGCCAGATAGCTAGATAGAAGAGGCACGGGAGGGCGCTGCAGTGGACTTGTACCGTCTGCCACTTGCATGCGGCGGTACATCTATGACACAGCAACATGACGCTGCGCATTAGCACATCAACCAAACACAGTGGTGCACATGCACAGCGCCAGCACCAGGTTCAGGCACCAGTCTCAGGTTCAGGCACCGGTCTCAGGTTCAGGTACCGGTGACAGCACTGCACGGAAAGGCCCACCATCCCTACCTCATGCACCACAGCCAGCTGTGCCGCAGCCTCCGCCTCATCACCGCCCACGCCAGCCACACCGCCTGCCGCGGCGGTGGCCGCCCCGCTGCGAGGTCGGCGGCTGGCGGCCAGCAGGCGCAGGAAGTCGAGCGACCCCTCCACCATCAGCGGCGCCTGGCCTGCTGGTGTTGAGATGACGCGCACGAGCACGGGCAGCACCTGCAGGGGCCGGTGGGCAGACGGTGTGTGTGTCTCCGTTTGTCGCATAGATGGTGAGCTGGTTACGTTATGATGAGCTGGTTACGTTTTTTACCAGCTGGCTGGTTAGTTAGGCTATTCAGTTCCTGGGATCTATCGCGCAGGCACGAGAGCAGCTGCGGCCGTACCTCAGCCGCCAGCGGCGGCAGGCACACGGTGTGGGCCGCCAGTGCCCCCAGCACTCCCAGCGCATCCTCCCCCACCAACGGGTCTGCCACGTGCGCCTCCCACACGCGCAGCACAGGCGTCGCGACGGAGCCCAGACACTGTGGAGACGAGGACGCGCGGGCGCAGTGGGTGTAGGTTTGATAGGCAGTTGTTGAGAACATGGTGATGTGGCACATCGTGCCCAGGCCAAGGTGCACAGCACAGCGAGTGCGAGTCCGTGGGATGCATGCATGTTGGGGCGGGGTCATAGTGCAGGGCCTTGAACGCAGGGCACCATAGTGCAGGGCCTTGATGATGCGGGGACAAAAGCACACGTGGCGACGCAGCAGCCAGGCACCGGTGAGCGAGCGGCAAGCAGGGTGTGTGCTTGTGTATCATACGTGTGCCTGGTGGGGCAGGTATCCGTGTGCTACAACATTGCTTGCCACACCCATATCAGCATATGCTGCATGCGTATGCTAGAACGGCCAGGTGCACATGCCAGGCGCAGGAGCAAAACAAACACACGGTTAATCACACCCTTCAAGGTTTAAAACCCCACACAACCTGTGCTCAGGCACCCGCACCTGCCGCACCACCGTGCCCCCCACGTCACACTTGATCACCACTGTGATCGTCTCCAGCACCAGGTGTAGCGTCTCCTCGCTGCTCTGACCCAGCAGCACCACCAGACCCTCGTACAGTGCTGCACACCAGCCAGTCGATAAGTCCGCCAGTCGTTCAGCCAGCCAAACGGCCCGTGAATGAGTGAGTCAATCAGCCTGTCAGACCAATTACGTGGGCAGGCAGCATCACACCATGGCACACACTGCTAGCCAACATTCCAGCTAGCCCCTTGGCCTCCCCCCCCAACCCAGAACAAAACCATCAGCACAGCAGGCTGCGACGCAGCGGCGCACCCGGCAGCAGCGGGCCGAGCTTGGCGACAGCAGCGGCCGCAGCAGGTGACGTGGAGGGGGCCGTGGATGATGACCTTGCAGCAGCGGCTGCGGCGCGAGCGACCTGGGGCAGCAGCTTGACCAGTGCACGGCACGCGCCGATGCGCACGGGCGCGGGCAATGAGGAGCGCACACCTGCGGCGGTTGGGTTTGGGGTAGTGCTGGCGGTTGGAATCAGGTGTGGCGGTTGGGGTGGTGGCTGCGGTGATTGTAGCAGGTGACGGTTGCATTCCGTGGATGGTGTGGGGAGGCTGCTGAGCAGGGGGGGTGCCCCAAACTGTGTGCCCAGCATGCGTGTGTGTGCCATGCTTGATAGGCTCGCATCACTGCCAGGCTGTCCACATACAACTCGGCCACACACACGTACACACCCACGCCCGCACGCGAACAACTGCTGGCAAACAGCTGCGAAACCATCTGACTGTTCACACGCTTGCACACGGCTGATGCTTGAGGTTTAAGTTACTTCTTGGGGCGCAGGGCTGACTCAACACCCAACATCACCCAGGTTCAGGTCCACCCAGCCTATAGGGGTCTGTCTACAGGGTGAGGATTCCACAACCCACCTGCGCACGATGCCTGCAGGAAGACATCAGCCTGGCTGTCAGACATGAGCGGCATCAGCTTGGCAGCACACCACAGCGCGCGGCCTGCTAGGAACGGGTTGCTATGGCTGCCCTGCATGCGTGCGTGGTAAGTGATAACAGCAAGCAGCAGCTGTGTGCACGAGCAGGCACAGGCCAGCACAGCGCATCAAATGAAACGGCTGAGGACACAGCACTTGTAAGCGCACAAATGGGTGCAGGCACATGGAAGCTTTGGGTGGGACCAGGTTAGGGCAGGCATCTGCAGCAACCAGGTTGTGGTGTCGGCACGCAACTGGCACCCATCACTCAGCCTGCCTCATGTCGCATGCACTCGTGCATCGGGCTTCATGCGTACCATGTTAATGGTCGCTAATATCCTTCCCCAGCACTGAAACGGCAAGCCGGCCTGCCGCACACGGTGCAAACGCATTCACCAACGGCAGCCCAACCAGCCCTTCAAAAAACAAACACACCCCTTTTCAACCAACTACCCAAGCGCATAATCAACCGCCCGACCAACCAACCACACCTGCAGGTCTTCTTGCAGCATGCTGTCAAGCAGTGCGCGCACACGGCCCGACACGCGGCCACCCGCCGCGGCCGCTCCCTTGCCCCCTGTCTCACTCTGTGCTGCCTCCAGGAGGTGGTCCCCCACCTGTGGCAGCGGGAGAGGTAGGGTGTGGTGGTATCAAAATGTGATGGCACAGGCTGCAATGACACCATGGACCAGGACACATGCAAACCAGGACCGCTGCACAGTGGCCAGCGGCAGCCCCCCTCACCTTCCCCCCGCATAAAAACCCAAACTTGTCCCGCTGCATCATGTTCCTGTCTTTTCCCGTCATGCACTCATCTCCACACAACTTCCTGCATGCCGTGTACCATATACCCATTGTATCTGCTCGCGACTTGAGCGCTTCTAAAACCCAATACTTGGATCTTGAATCGTTCAGGGCCGCATCCCACGCACCACGCCCAGCGCCAGCAGGCCCGCCTCCCGCAGCCGCCACCACCCTGCATCACCTCGGACGCGGGCCTCCCCTGCCTCGCGGACACGCGCCTCCACGCCATCTAGCACCACCAGCACCGCAGGCTTGCCCAGCGACTGCACCACGGAATGGGGCGGGATGCAATCAGTGCTGACAGCGTGGTGGTGAGCCAACCCCCACCCCCTCTCCCACTCCCCATGTGGCACAGCGTGTCCTCAGCCAAGCACACAATGCCCCCATAACCCCCACCCCATCCCACCGCACACCACCCCCTTGCACGCACGTGAACCAGCCAAGCACACCAACCGCCCACTCCCCACCGCTGACCCCAACCTACGCACGTTGCACAGCTCGTCCAGCAGCAGCTCGCCGCTCACGCGCGCCGTGTACGTCTCCTCCTCCTCGTCGGCCACGTACGCGTTGGGGTTGGCCTCCCAGCTGCCAGCCTGCTCCACAGTCATCTGAGGGCCAGGGAAGCAAAGTGCACCGACCAAGTTGAAACATCTGGAACTCCCCGGGGTGCCTAAACGTTTATAATGGATCAATTGCAAGGCAGCCAGCAGCAGGTGCTGGACCAAAATCATTAGATGGGACTAGGGCGGAAGGTTCAGCATGCACTTCCCGAGCACGCCGCACGTGGACTGACCGCAACTACTGCAACACGTGCTGCTACTGCATCCGTACTGCACATTATGTACTGCTGCTGTACTGCCTGCCCCCACCTGCATGTACGCGATCGCGGTGCGCGCCATCTCCCCCATGCCCGGCTTGACCAGCTTCTGGAACCGCGGGTTGCCCACCAGCGCCAGCAGCAGCTCAAACATCTGGGCAAACATGGCCTCCATGCCCAGCACATCCCCCTCGCTGTCCACCTCCTCCTCGCCAGCCCCCTCGCCGCCACTGCCGCTGCCACCTACCAGCACCGCCTGTCACACCGCGGACCGCCAAAGCAGGGTGGATAGGTAGATGTTGATGCTGCGATGTACAGTAGTATCTGTATCTGTAGATGTTGATGATTATGACGTACAATATCACAGTCTCACCAGTATGTACCACAAGACGGTGGCATCGCTAGAACTGGCAGGCTTCCCCCGGTATTGCCTCTCACCTGATACACCGCCAGCCCCTGCCCCGTGAACATGCGCCAGCAGGGCGCGAGCAGCGTGGGTATGTGGCCGCCCAGTACCTTGCCGAAGTAAGCCACCAGCTGCACCACCACCAGCAGTGCCTCCTTTTTCAGTGCCCAGCACTGGGGAGCCTGCACACGCGTGGCGGGGAGGGCGGGGAGTGAGTGGGTTAGGTATGTGAGTTGGGCGGGTGCGGGGTAACAGGGGCAAGAGTGATAGTGTAAAGGGGCTGGAGTGGGTGGTGCATGCCGCATGCCGCACGGTGCATGCCGCATGCCGCACAGTGCATGCCGCATTGTAGTAGAGCGCTCACAGCCTCCTGGCGGTCGCCAAGCCAACTTCATGAGATCACGGAGTCTTCTTCCTCTACGCACGAAAACATAGCTGGCATGTGGCAGCACAGTACGGAAGAATGGGGTGCGCACCATGGTGAGCTCTGCGCCCAGCACGTGCGCCAGTGCTGGCACCCACGGCTCCAGCAGTGGTGCCATGAGGTCGCGCACCTGGGACAGCCAACAGGTCGGGCACAGCAGCAGGTGGGGCACAGACACACAAGTGACACAAGACAAGCGAAGGCAGGACTGGTGGGATGTAGCTCTGTAGCAGGTGAGGCACACTACAACAGGTTCAACATACTGTCACAGATGGAAAGCAGCAGGTGGCACACTAGTGGTACTGGCCTGTTGCTGGGGCAGTGGCAGCATGCGCACATTCCTGCTAGATGATTCAAGCCTCTTAGGTGCCGCATGGCACGCAGCCTATGCACCCCCCCTGCAGCACGGTACGCAGCACATGCACCCCGTCCGCGGACCCGCTGTGCGTGTTCAGGTATCCCCTCCGCACCTGCCGCTGGTGCACCCCTGACAGCAGGCCCAGCTGCTGCAGCAGCCCGTGCAGAATGCCAAGTGCCCGGCGGGCCACTGAAGGTGGGTAGTTGTTGTCCTGGACGATGACCAGCAGCTCAGGCAGCAGCACACGCACCACCCCTGGCATCTGGGCCTCCTCAATATCGCCCGCCAGCATGCACAGCGTGCGCAGCACGCCATGCACTGCATGCAGCCAACGGCAGGGATCAAGGGATGGTCAAGCTTCATCAGCGTCAGCTGGAGTGTGCATGATGACAAAAGAGAGAGGGCGCACCACGCAGTCGCGAGCATGCATCATGTGTGGCCCAACATGCCATGCGTGCATTATGGCACAGTGCGCGCAGCATGCCTTGACTGCATGGCATGGCGCGTGCACGGCGCACGCCCATGCAAGCATTCCATGGGCCCTTGTACACATACACTGTGTGTGGCATGCACACCAGGCTGCCACTAGCCCACACACCAAGGTTGCCATCCTTGCGATCTCGGATGTGCTGCACCAGCCACTCCAGCAGGCCCGGCCATTTGTTTGGCCAGTCGGTCTTGCAGACTTGAGCGATGCACATGCCCACAGCTGTGCGTATTTTAGAAGACGGATCCGCAAGCCCACCAGGTAGCGCGTTTCGAATCACTGCTTTGGCGTCTTCAGGCACGATGGGAGGCTCAAACTTGCGTGCTGCCTCATCCCAGTGCTCCTTAATGTACTTCTTCAGCACCAGCGTCGCCAGCTGCCGCACGTCCTGCCCCAGATCCCGGGCCAGTACAACCTGCAGCAGGAGGGGCCCAAAGTCGCCCTGCTTCGCGCCCTGCGCTAGCTGCTGCTCGGCTGCAGTCCGAGCACCAGCTTCTGCGCTCATGCTCAGCTGCAGGACTTGCAACAGCCCGTGGTCCACCATCGCGACACCTCCGCCCTATTGCACTTTCACAGCCCGGGATTTGGCATCAAGACGCTGAAGGCAACCTTTCAAGGTTGGTCAAACAATGACCAAGGTGTTTGACCAAGTTGTCAGCATGGGGAGATGAAGGGCCCACAGGTCGGCTGCTGCTGCTGCCAGCGCACTGCCACTCTGCCGCTCAGTCTGTTCTTACAACAGTCGCCGTCCCTCAGCACCGAGCTTTGTTTCAGCTACGCAGGTGATGGCACGCTGGTGCAGTGGTGCCCGTACCCATGATACACACCCCACCCTGTTCTCGTCTGCAGTCACCATGCCCCGTGCGCAATACGCGCAGCTACAGGGCACAAGAATTCGAGCACGCCAGCACAATGTTTCCTGTACACGCGCGGCAATGCCCTGTTTGCCGGGAAGCACAAAACCACCATCACACACTGGTCAAGGTCGCACATGCTCACTCATTTGACACGGCCAGAGCCAGCCGCCCAACCGCACAAACTGATCATGTTCCGATTTATCCGGGAGGCCTTGACCTGTGTGTCGTGCCGCCTGTCATCCCTCTGCACGTTAGCTACGTGCCTTGCCCATCCGTCCCAACGCCAGCACCCCCGCTCGTCAGCCATCAACCTGTTTGATGGAGAATACAAGTACAGCCTAGCGCCCAGGGTAGCCATAGCCAGCACCACCAAAGCCACTAGGGCCCGGTGCACCAGGAGCCTGGAATGGGAACGCCCCTGCCTGTGGCTGGCTGTAGTATGCTTCCCCACCCATGTTGGGCGCGGGCAGCGCGAGCGGCATCAGCGTCGCATACGCATTGCGAGCTGCCTCCTGCGCTGCCGTCTCCTTTGCCGCCGCCTCCTGAGTCGCAGCGCTCTCCTTCTTCTCACTCACCAGAGTGTCCACCTTGGACGTGTACTCCTTGACCACCTGGGGGAGAGCACACAAACAGAGCAGGTAGGGGACCAGGGCGTCAGGATACAAATCTGGGAACCAGGGATTGACAACACCTGGGACCGGGAATGCCGTCACAACCAACCGCAAAGTCTTCCAACTCTTATCATCACGAGCCCCATCATGCTTCTCGCAAAAGTTCCCGTGGGAGATGCTGGGGAGATGCCATGGCTCGCATATGTCACAAAACTTTAGACCCCCGAAGCTCACCTGAATGAGGTAGGGGAATGCGTAATCCACCAGCTTGTGGCGCCACGCCAGCTCAAGCACCACATCAGGCCGCAGTAGGTCGTACGCCGTGTACAGCAGCGCGGCAAAGCACTCCTTCTCCCCCTTCTCAATGAAGTATGAGGCCAGCTCCTCAGCCAGCTCTGCATCGCCACTGCCCGCCGTTGTCTCCATAGCATCCTGCATGAGAAAAACAGCGAGGTCGATCACACATGCCGAAAGGTCCAAATCAAGAAGCTGTGTATGAGCGTGTCTTGGGTTTGCATGAAAACAAACTCCGTAGCTTGTGTCCTTCCATCGATGCAAAGCTCCAGCATGTTCGTGAGTGGCGCAACCTGCATCAGCCCTTTCCGTTTCAAAAGAGAATCTGAGAGAATTTCGGAGAATGACAAGAAAGACTGTCACACACCTTGAACAGCCGGTCTGCCTTGGCCAGCTCCACTGCCTTGCGCCACTGGTTGTTCTTCTTGTACACCGATGCCGCGATGCGGCGGAACTCAATGAGCTCATGCCCCTCGAGCTTGGCCGCAAGCGCGAGCTGGTCAAAGTTGTCAAAGTGTGAGATGGAGTGGCGCAGCGCCTCGAAGTCCTCCTCCTCCACCAACAGCCCGTTCAGCGCCTCGTTCACCTCCTTCACATTGCTCTTCTGCACGCTGACCAGGTAGTCCTTGATCAACGGCAGCTGGCCTGCCTTCCTGAACTGGTCCACGACGCGTGCGTGGTCCAGGCGGGGTGTGAGCACGCCCAACAGATCCACCAGCAGGTCTGGGTGCTCCTCAAGGTAGAATGCTAGCGCGCGGTAGTAGACCTGCGAGGTGGGTGGAGGTGGGGGTGGGGGCGGGTCAAGAGGAAAGAGTGGGCCCTTGGCGTGGAGGGGCAGCTGCGGGCTGGAGTGCGGGGCTGCGCTTTGCCGCCAGTGCAGAGCTGGGTTGCTGTTTTGAGGCATGGATTGTGCGGATGTATATGATGATGCACGACGGTGGGTGGTACAACATAACGAGGCGGGCCATGTCAGGGCAAGGATGACTTTATGAGGCATCTCATCAGTGTATGGGCTGGGGTGCACCCAGGAGGCATATGTCCTCCTGGCCCACAGCCCTCAGTCGTGCCCGTGTGCTCATCACCCATGGCCAGCATGTGTACGGTGGTGTGTGCAGGCGGCTGTGCAGGCGGCAACACAGGGTGGCCACAACCCTACCACAGGCAGCAGGTGGCGACTTCCACGAGCTGGAATGCAATCGTGAAGGTAAGGGCACAAGCATTCAAGGTTTGCCGGTCGAGGTTCCATACCAGGTTTTAAACCCTGGCCCCATGGCTCACCTCGGAGCTGGAGACCTTGACCGCCACGTCCTTGAACTGCACGTGCTCCCATGCCACTGGTGAGTGTGCCATCATCACGCCTGCAGAGTGAGAGGCAAACACATGTTAGAAACACCTTGCAATCACTGTCGAGCATTAAAAGCCACTGGACCTTGCATTGGGAGCTGCACGCTGCGGCACACCCTGCTCGAGCAGCCAGAAGCAGCAGGTCACGCAAACCATGCGGCTCAAGCATGATGTCAAACAGTGCTTGGAAAAAAGGCATTCGACAATCACGCATGCCAGTCAGTCAAACATGCACGCAGTCAGTCACACACGCACCCGCCGCGTTGTCGTACTCGTCGTACGTGATGTACAGGTACGTGAGCTCCTTCCAGTGCTGCTGCTCGTCGCACACGCGGATGAGGCGGGGGATGTTGAGGCGCGTGGAGAAGAGCTTCAGGTGCTCCAACAGCTTCTCAGGCCGGTACCGCGCGTACATCACACCCAGCTCTGTGAAGATGCCCATGTGGGCTCGCTCCAGCCCGATACCCGACTCCAGCAGCCCAATGAGCTCGCCCCAGTGGCCGCGGCGCTGGTAGTACTCGGACACCTCATCCAGGTCATCAGCATTTACGATGATGGCGAGGCCAGCCAGCTGGGCCAGCCTGAACTCCTTGGCGTCGACGCAAGCAAACGCAACCTCCTTCCAGCACTTGGGTGAGTTGGCCTTGCGGGCGGCGTCCACTGCGGGCTGGAAGCGGCCGAGCTTGAGCAGCGTGGACGCGAGGCGGGAGTAGTTGGGGATCTGTGCAAACAGGATGCGCGCCGCCTCGTACAGCGCCTCGTCGTACAGCCGGTCGCCGCACGCCTGCAGGTTGGCCTGTGAGCGCAAGGAAAGTGGAGGGAGCGAATACGTCAGGCAGCAGGAATGGATGGGTGCGTGCATGAACGGTCGGACAGGAATGGGCGCGGCAGGGACATGGGCGCGCCATGCACGTATGCATTACACGGAGTCAACACCTACTTGCCCTCAATTGCCGGGACCCACCAGCTTTCAGGCCCTCGCCCCATACCGCGAGACCCCATTTAACAGGCGCATGCAGCAGGCAACGTGCAGCAGGCAAACACGCAGCAGGCGAAGTTTATACAAAGCCTGCATGCTCAAGAGCTGCACCCTGCTGCCCCCACAGCACCGCACCTGGTGTGTGCCAGCAATGAACTCCTCCAGCGGCCCCATCTGCCCCGTCTTGGCGTACGCGTACACGAGCTCGGTGTCAACCTTAGAGTCCTTCTGCTTCTTGCGCACCATGAGCAGGTACTTGACCAGGTCATCGTAGCACGACGCGCCCTTGGCCGCCTCCACCACCTGCTCGCGTTGCAACATAGTGATTTAGGTACAGTTGCTACCTGGTTAGTCAGCTGCATATCGTTAAGGGTTAGCTGCAGGCCAGTGGGGTGTGGGTATGCAGAGGGCGTGAAAGCAGAAGGGAAGCAGCCCGTACCCAGGTCTTTCACACACGCAGAAAGCACAGTGGGAAAACAGCTGGCATGATGGGCACAGCAGCAAAGCAACCATGGCAATCATCACCAGCCGCACCACACCTGCAGGTACTTGGTGCTGTCGCCGGCCTTGAGGTACGAGGTGATGGCATCAGCAACCTTGCCTGCGGCCAGCTGCGCGTGAGCCAGCTCTGACCACACCGCGGCCTCATCCACCTTAACAGCGTAATCCATGGCGCGCTGCAGGCCACCCTCGGGCACGTGCTCCAGCAGCACCTGTCGAGCACCAGGTCAAGCCAGTGGCAACGCCAGTGGTAATGTGAGTGAAGCAACGAGCAGAAACTTAGGGAGCACGCACAGGTGCGGCCACAGGACAGGAAAGAAGAAGCTCAGGCAGCTTACAATCCTTAGCTTGTACGTGCTGTTCCCGGCGCTGGTTGAGTGCCACTGACCGAACTGCCCGTCCTCTGGGCGCACGAGCAGCTTGCCTGACAACACAGCCTCCAGCAGCAGCCCTCAAGCAGCGCCCTCATGAGCACCCTGAATCACTCGCAAACTCGTCAACCCGCTCACTGCACACTCGAGGGCGCACCTTGACTGCCTCCACCTTCTTGCCAAACTTGACGTAGATCGCGAACGCCTCCTCCGCCAGCCCATGCTCCACCGCCTTCTCAGCGACAGCAGGGCCATCGAAGTTGTCCAGGCGGTTGATGAAGTCCTTGACCTTGCTCCTGTGGCCAGCCGCACACATGCCAACACAGTACATCAGGACTGTGTAAGCAGTCCCACGATAGGCATGCACAGGTGCACAGACGGCTGCATACATTTTGCGCCAAGTGCATGCTCGCTGGAGTGTGTTGAAAACGTGTTATCCATGCGCTCTGTGTGCTCACGTGTACCCGCGTACCTGTCTGCGCGGATGGCAGTGAGGATGAGCAGGTTCTGCAGGTTGGCGTTGTTGGAGAATGCCGAGTTCTGCAGCACGATCTTCTCCAGCAGCTCGATCAGCTCCGCCTGCAGCTCCTTGGCCATGAACGCCTTGACTGTCACCGACACCTGCGGTCAAATTATTGCATGTATGTCCGTAACTCCGTATGTGTGTGCGTGAAGGCATGTGTATGCTTCACATCATACGTTACGCAGGGTAAGCTGCGTGTGTGCTGCACATCATGAGCCAGACAGCGCTGCCGAAGCTGCTGCACAGAGTCGTTCACCACGCATTTGAGAGCAATGCAAGTTGCTAGACGCTGCGGCCTGAAGATATGCCCTGAAGCACTGAGACCCCGCCCTTCACGCAACGACCCCGCATTTCCCAGCACACAGTATAACAGTGGAGATACACTAAAACACCGCACCTGCTCTGGGTTGCGCGACTCGGGCAGCGCGGTCGACACGACCTGGTCCACGAGCGCACGGCGGTTGGGGTTGTTCTCATCCAGCACCTTGAGCCACAGGTCGCCGTCTGACCGCTCCACAACGTAGCGCGCCTGCACCTTGAACATGCTGTTCTTGGACGTGCACTCCACCAGTGCGTCGTCGCACTGCCCGCGCTTGTAGGCCACGCAAGCGAGGTTGGGGTCGCGCTTCTCTGCATACCTGTGGCACAGCAGCCAGACATGGCACGTCATTGTGCTGACGTTTGTGGCAACAGTACAGTACAGTACAGTACAGTACAGTACAGTACAGTACAACAGCACGGTATGGCAGTACTTTAACCAAGCTAGCAACAGTGCTAGGAAATGCAATGTTCAGGGTTGGGCAGGCGCACACCGCCAGTAGTCTCAGCTGCCACCTCCACCCCTCTTGTGCTGCGCTAATGCAACAAAACGGCCAACCCTCTGTGACACACTCACTTGCCGACCACAAGGGCGTCGTAGTAGGGGTTGGTGGTGAGGAAGTGCTCGGGGTTGTTGTTGGTGTCGATGATGATCTTGCCCAGCGCGTTGTGCACGTGTGGGTCGACGCTCCCCTCACCAATGAGGTGCTCCAGGAAGGGTGTGAGCAGCTTCAGGCGGTGGCGCGCCTCCACGATCTGTCCGCAAATGCATGGTTGCATGCCCACATATCAACACACGGTCAGTGTTGCGAACCTTGACTTGTGATACAACATACCAAGCACGGTCCACACGAGCTCAACGGTGCAGCTCCATGGAGGCCGCACTTGTTCAGTGTCTCAGTCGTTATGCAAGCTGTAGCGCTGACTGCAAGTGCAGCCTCCTGTGGCCCCAGCAACCCCGCTCACCTCCACGAGCCGGTCCACCGGCAGGAGGGAGCGCACAGACAGGATGAGGTTGTTCACAAACTCCTCGGGCGCCTCAGCATCCAGCAGCGCGCCCACCACCTGGGGCGCCTTGCCGGGCGATACCTTCTGCACGTACCCCTCGATGTAGCGCAGCATGTTGTTGGAGTACAGGTACTGCGTCAGGTCCTCAACCATGTCGAAGCGGTCGCACACGTTGATGAGCGGGCGCGCGTCAGGCAGCTTGGCCTCCATCAGGAAGGCCTTGACCTTCTCGGGAGGGTACACGCTTGACTCACGCGTCACACGCTCCACCTCCTTGATCTGCAGCACGCAGGCAGTACACAAGCAGTACATGGTAAGGCACGGGCAGTGCAAGGCAGTACACCTGGACCATGCGTTCCAAACTTTTGATGGTTTAGTTTTCAAGGGTCATGGGCCGGGCAGTACGTGTGCAGATGCACCACCCCCAAGCCTACCTACACCCCAGGTTGTACCCAGCCTGCCCCCTGCCCCCCCGCCCCGCACACACGTTGCCAGTGCGTGCTGCAGCCTCGATGTACTTATAGTGCTCCTCGGGGTCCTCGGAGAAGGCGATACGGGCGCCCAGGTAGAAGTACAGTCCGTGATGTGCGTTCTGGCTCTCCAGCAGCTCGACCACCTTTGCTGATGACAGCTGCTCCGTGTACTCCTTGGCGATGTTGACCACCAACTGCAGGTTCTGCTGCTGGTTGGTCACCAGCAGCTCCTTCAGGCACTCCAGCGCCCACTCCTTGGACAGCGTGCCAAAGTACTCGGTCAGCGCCTGTGGGGGACGGGGGAGGGGCACGGAGGTGAGGTGACTGATGCATCCACATCAGTTGGCTGCACACCACCAGAGCGCGCACAACACACAATGGTGTATGAACCGCGCTGCCACTGCCCACAAACGCTTGTAAGAAGACCTGAAGGCACCTATCATGGTACCCAACACAAATTGAGGGCGCACAGCCCACCTGCGGGTCAATTGCGTGCGTGTTGATGATGGTGCGCTTGATGTCTGGCAGATCGGTGTAGTGCTGCAGCGCGCGCATGTACAGGCCCGCCTTTTCACACAGTTGCGCGATGCGTGGCTTGTCGTAGTGCGTGAGCGTGCCGTTGGCCAGGATGGCATCCGCGACCTGCAGCAAAGTTGGCAGTGCCCAAGGTGGTGTAAGAGCAGCTGCCATGTAACGATGCACAGTATCAGGTCAGCAGCTGGAGCGTTCGAGCAGTGGGCTGCATAACCCCAGCTTGATCCCGTTTGTTTTCCATGTCTAAGTGCCGGCTACAACAAGTGACCAATTGCCCCCTCCCCGCACAGAGCATACCAACGGACCTCCGGGAACGCAACAAGCGCCTCAATCGGCCAGCAGCTGCTGTAGTAATGAACAAGTCACTAAACAAACAAAGTTACTTGACTGACCTGCGGGTTGGTGATGAGGTTGATCTCCAGCAGCTTGGTCTGCAGCGCGGCCTGCTCCGGCCGGTCCGCAGCGAGCGCGTCCAGCAAGAACGCGGTCGCCTCGCGGATCATGTTGCGCTGCAGGAACAGGTCAGCGACGGTGTTGACGTCGATGGGCGGGGGCGTCTGCTTCACCGCCATCTTGGCAAGGGCCACAGCCCCGTTCGGGTTGTTCATCATCAGCGACTGCAGCAGGTACAGGTAGTCCAGCTTCTGGCCTGTCTGCCCCGTGTACGCCATAAGTGCATTGAAGTCGCCCTTCTCCGCCAGCGTGCCGATAATCTTGCCGCTCGAGTTGCACAGCTGGTAGATCTTCAGCGCCATGTCCTTGTCGCCTGCCGCGCTCACCTGTACACGCACCAGCCCCAAGCCAAGGTAAGATGTGTCACGTCATTTCTTCGCTGGTTGCTTCTCATGCTGCTTCTGATGATTGGGACGGGGGCGTCCCCTCCCTACCCCCACCCCCCACCCACCCCACCCCGTCGACCACCACCACAGCCACAGCGACTTGCAGCATCGTCTGATCCTTTGGCTGCTGTTGCATGCCCCTCTGTGTGGCCTGAAGTGCCCATGCCCATGCCCTGGCCTGGCACCGCACCACGTCGCCCAGCTCCTCAGATGCCTCGAGCTTGCCCTCGCCCCACCAGTTGACCAGTAGCTCTTTCTTGTTCTGGCTCAGCACCAGCCTGCGCGAATTCACAGTACCTTCTGACTGTGAGCACAGCACAACATAGCCCAGCACACCACAACATGCCCAGTCCAAGCCGTGATGGGCACTGGGACTTAACTGGGATTACTTCAGGATTACTCAGTCAGAAGAAATGGCATGCCATTGATGCCCCAGTGCTTCCCAGCTGCTCACGTCATTTGCACGCCCCATCTGATCTGACCTCCCATAGTTGGTGCCCACGCCATGCTTGCATGGATCACATGTTCACATCATGTGCTCCAATGTCCAAACCCTGATTCTCAAACAACCTTGCACTCTGAACACTCACCGCGCCAGCTCCGTGCTCTCCAGCGCGTTGAGCTTGCCCTTCTGCAGCAGCATGCCCAGGTACACGAGGATGGGGGGCTTCTGGCCAGGCTGCGCCGCCACGCTCTTCAGCCGCTCCATCACCTCGCGCGTGCGCAGCATCCCCTACGGCAAGGATGCATGCGGCCGCGACCCAGCGAGCGTGGTGAGAAAGCAGCAAGCGTAACGTTTGCTAATGCATGGCATGCAGGCCATCGACCTCATGCACACATGCAAGTTCTGTAATATGATCCACGCCTGCATTCACCCCCTCCGCTGGGGCGGGTTGCCGGAACGCCCACATGCCGATGCTGCCAGCCCTGGGCAACCGCCAGCCCAGGCACAGCCCTCTCAGGCACCCAACCAGCCTTGGGCGCACCTGGGGCGACTCAGCTGCCGCCTCAGCAGCCTCCTTGTACTGGCCCGCCGCAAACAGGCGCTCAAACTGCTGGCCCACCAGCGCCTCAGCACCGGGCAGGTTGCCACGCTTAGCAATGGCCAGTGCCAGGTCCAAGTTGTTGAGCTGCTGGCTCACAAATGGCACCATTGTGGCCTCATTCACCGTGCCCAGCACCACCTGGCCCCGCCTGCACACAACCAACGCATGTCCATGCCCATGCTCGTGATCAAATGTTCATCAGACCTGGCTCATGCTACCATCCAAACCCTTGGTGCAAATGCGGTTACACCAGGTGCGCGCTCTGCATGACCATGACCGGGTATGCTCCTATGCATGCATGCGCTGTGCCCGGCAGGTTGCAGGCCCCCTCGCACGCGCTTGATATCTCCACAGTGCGCACCTCCACCCCACAACTCCACCACCACCAACCCCAAGAAAAAAGTTCTTCTGGCTCCCCTGCTGACTCCCCACGCACCTGTTGATGGCGTAGAAGCCGCCAGTGGTGTCGGAGCCCACCGCCAGGAAGATGGGGTCGGGCGAGATACGGTTGCGGTACACTGCTGTCGCCGTCTCCAGGTCGTACACGAACAGCAGGCCGAGCTTGGTGATGACATAGATGAGGCCGTACTTGTCGCTGATCTGCAGGGACACTGGGAAGTCGTCTGCGAACTCCGCGGGGAAGAACAGCTCCGCCTGGCGCTTCATGGCCGAGCCTGCGCACAAGCATCCGCTTGGTGTCAGCGCATCAAACTTGCATTGCATGCGCGTGCCCCACATGCAGCATGGCACATGCGTGCCACGAGATTGTGCAAGCAGAGTGGCTTCCATTTCTGTGGGAAGCACCAACCACCCTCGGACGCTGGCCACACACGCACCTGGCACTCCACCCAGCTCAATGACGTGTAGCTTCGACACAATCTGCCCATCCTTAAGCGTCTTCTGGGCAAAGGCAATCATGTTGCTGGGCGCATCCTTGCCCGCTAGCTGCGCACACACGGCATTGTGAGCATGTAGCCCGTGCTGTGCTGAGCACGCAGACGTCGCCATGGCTGCATGCACTGCTCCCACGCACAGCCTTTGACACGAAGATACGTGCTCGATGCAACCACGTTGCAATCCAGGTGCATGCTGCTATGATACTGATGTGACCTGTGCTGGACTAAGCCAGCATGACATGACAGCTCCCGTACAAGCCGTGCTTGCATGGCCGCACCTTGATGGAGGAGAACGCGGCTGCGTGCGCCTCCAAGGGCTGGCTCTTCTGCTGCTCAAAGGAGTACAGCTGCATGAAGCCCTTGGCCAGCTGCGGCCTGCATGCGCAGGGTGGGGCACACCTCGTACCTTGGCACCCTGCCCCATGTGCCACACAAGGGTTTGGAGCGACAAGCATGCAACTGTGTATTACCTCTCGGGCGCGCCAGCCGTAATGCCAATCAGCACGCTCCATTTCTGGTCTGGGCTGACCCTGTAGCTGATAATCTGGGCCCCTGACAGGTTTGGAGTGCGATCGAACACCTTGACGGGCGCGTCCCCAGCAGCCTGTAACAGTGGGAATGTACACGGGTCATATCAAAATCGCCGAGAGTCCAATATGGTGATCCATGTACTGGAACAGGCATGGACACCCACCTCCACGTCCCAGTGGTACACGGACGAAGCTGTGACAAGGCCCAGCATCGTGGGGGAGACCCATTTCCAGAACTCCACTGACTCCGGCATCTGGTACGCCTTCAACTTGCTCTTGGTATCTAGGTTGAAGACCTGGAGGTTGTCGCCAGGCGTGCCTGCTGCCGTTGCCTTGAGCGCAATCACCTTCTTGTCGAGGCACATCAGCGCGCTATCAGCACTGATCTGCCTACGAGTTGGGTTGGTAGGGTTGGCCATGTCGATGATGACCACGGTGTTCTGGGCTCCTGCCTGCCCCTGCTCGCGCACGGTAATGAACTTGTCCGACTCCGCAGTGACGGCCCTGAAGTTGATGTTCTCCGCGCTGATGCCCACATTTGTAAGCTGCGAACAGGCAGGGGAAGTTGCGTCAAACGCAGTGATCAGACGCGAGCGCTCTGGCCCCAGCTTCTTGATACTCACCACCAGCTTCTCGGAGACGGTGATTGGGGCCGCACTGGCCATGATCTCGCGATTAGAACCTCTCAGCGCGCGGTTGCTGGGGCGAGGCGGGCTTCCCCTTCAATTTTACCCCGTGAGAATTTGCGCACCGAATGAAATCCACCTTCTCTCTAACCCCAGGTGGGACCAGTGACGTTGATGCGACCCAGTGCGGCGATTGGACTTCCACGCGCTGTTCCGTCAACTCAATAGGGTACTTGCTCAGCCTTGACATGGGTAACGCAAACTCGAGCAGGGCTGCCCCACAGGTGAGACGGCAGCTAACACATGGTGCACACTGTGCACACGGTGCAAGACCTTGGCAGCAAACATGGGCCGCGATGCCGCTGTACATGCCACCGCTAGTTGTACTGGCACAAAAGGCTGCAGTGGAAAGGTGCATGGGTGCGCACGCCTGCATGCGCACGGCGTGCGCAAGCTGCGCGAGTATCACATACGTAACCCGTGTTGGTTCGGCATTGCTGAGCATGAGCTTGCTTGTCATGCTTGACATCTGCAGGGGCAGGACGTGGTGAGCAGCGACATAGATAATGCACCAGGTCTCATGGGGTTGCGAGGTGGGTTCCAGCCTGCATGGCTGCTTGCGGATGGATACTGCACACTGATGTTGTGGGTGCCTAACAGCATGCACTGGGTTGTGGCCCGTGCTGTTGATGAGCAGGACATAGCAAATGGCAGTTGCTGACTGGATATGTGCGTTGCAGGTGAGGCGTCCATCATGAACCAGCTCAACTTGCAGGCAATCGTATACTCGCGCTGCCACCCAGAGTTTGTCAACGAACTGAACAATGCGTTAGTTGCTGGCGTGCTGGATGCATCAGCAGTAGCCGGGCCTGGCAGCCGCACACAGGAGCAGGCGAGCACATCGGGAAAGCCGAGTGGAGGGAACCCACTCAGCCCAGCAGCACTGCGTGCCCGGTTACAGGGGGGGAGGGATGACAAGGCCGCCAAAGCAGCTGCAGCAGCAAGCAACCGGCTGGTGATGCTGCTAGATGGGCGGCTGGCAGGAGAAGACCCAGCAACACAAGAGCCACTGGTGGTGCACTGGTCAGACGAGGAAGAGGCAGCCACAAGCAAGCCGGGGAGACACAAGCAGCCACACACAGGCAGCAAACCGCAGAAGCGAGGTGATGAGTGGGGGCGCGCGATGCACACTTGGCGTGAAGGGCGGTCCCACGCGGCTGTGCGCGCTGAAGCAGCAGCGCGCGCTGGCGCCAAAAAGGCGCAGAAGGCTGCGGCACATGGCTCGCGTGGTGCATCAGGGGAGGAGAGCGAGGATGAGGAGCCAGATTACAACTATAAGATGGACAAGGACTTCACAGATGATGGCTGGTTTGATTCCAACGAAAGCGCACTCAAATCATGGTTAGAAGCACAGAGCATCGGGCGGCTGCCGCTGCCGCGTGGCGCACCACGCGCGCGGCTGCTGTATGGGCCACGCGCTCCGTCAAGTGATGAAGGTCTGACGACGCTACTGGAGGCACTAGCACAGCAGCAGGGCCAGGGAAAGGGCATGACAAAGGAGGCAGCTGGCAGGCAGGTGGAGGCAGGCTTGCAATGGAGACTGCCATGGGCACTAGTTTGAGGCGGGTGTGGCTGATAATGCGTGTCATGCTGGTGTTCACTCGATTGATGCCCGCAGACTCTGCTTGTGTTACAATGTCCAAGGTCTGGTGTCATGCCGATGGTCAGCAGTCAAGGTCAAGCATGGGAGCACTTGTAAACAGACCAGCTGACACGCCCCATTGGACCGTCAACCTGCAGCCTTGCACCCTTCCATCCGGTTGTCCACTCGCCTTCAAAATATACCACGTGAATGATTCAGTTTTGCACACCGCTCTCCCATATGCCTACCCGCACTGCTCTAGCTGCGCTTGCTTTTGCTGTCCCTTGCTCTCTGTCTGTCCCCAGCCGCTCCTGTGCCTGCTGACTGCCCTGCTGCCTGCGCAAGCGGAGCATACCCCAGACGTGCCGCAGCCCACTGCGCGAGACCCTGCAGTACCAGCAATGCAATGTTTGAGCTGCGGCTGCTGCTTGCATCAGCAGTGGCCTCTTGCGCAGCTGCTGTAGGTTCCAAGGTGTCAGGAGAAGCTGCTGGTGCATCCAGCTGCGCAAGCCAAGGCGCTGGCTGCCTGTTCATGAGAGACGCAGCAAGGGCTGTACTGGCCGGTGGTGGTCTCACGAGCTGCACAGCGGGGGTAGCTGCTGCTGCAAGCTGTGGTGCCTGCATGGCAGGCGCATCGATGGTGGCGCAGTCTGTGTCCAAGCTCCTGTCCTTGTTGTCACTCATCTCCCGCAGGCTGTTTTCAAAGGCCGCCATGAACACATGGCCAGGGCCAAAGCCCATGCGCCCAAGTGCCCAGATGCATTGTGTCAGCGATGTTGTGTCCCAGGTGGACAACGCCTTGGCCAGGCGCGTGCGGTTACGCACACGGCCGCCCCGTGTTGCGGTACCTGGCAGCTGCTCGCCTGAGAGCCGCTCCTGCCACACCAGCTGTTTGTCCTCTGGGGCCACCTCTTCAAACGCCATGGACTGAAGGCTGCCTTCGTCCCCGCTTGATGCTGCTTCTGCCTGCTCGTCGTGCTGCGCACGCAGGAGTATGGTGCTGCGGGCCATCACGTCCCGCATCCATGCCGTGCTGGGCCGGATGTCCAGCATCGCGAGTGCCCACAGCATGCTGGCGATGTCTCGCGGCCCGAGCTCCGCCATGCGGTTATGAGCAGCTGCCATGTAGGTGACCACCCAGGGCCGAGGCATGGGTACCCCCAGCGCTGCCAAACTGCGCAACAGCACCGCCAGCGTGTTGCCTGGCATTGTGGGCAGCAGGCGGTGTGTGTGCTCCAGCATGCGCACTGCCCATGCGCGCGGCGGCCGGTGGTTGTGGCGCGCAAGTGCACCTAGCAGCACGGCTGCCTCGCGCGGGCCCATGCCGCCCACTACGTCGTACGATGCAGCGCACAGAAGGTCCAGCCATGCTGCATCTGGACGGCAGCCGAACGCCGCAAGCGCAGGCAGCAGCTGTGCCAGCTCGCCCGCGCTGAACACGCCCATGCGTTGCGCGACCGCCAGCAGCAAGCGTGCAGCGACGCGGGCGCTGGGCGGCCGGTGCAGCCGCGACATCGCCCAGCAGCCGTTCGCGAGCACTTGAGGCGTTGCGTTCGGCAGCTGCGCGCTGAAGCTGCCCCACCAGACCGCGCACCACTCCCGAGCAGGTGCATATCCCATATATGCCAGCCCGAGGGACATGCCACTCAGCTCAGCAGGCCCGGAGTTGTGCAGCACAGGCAGTGCGGACTGCAGGAGGGCGCGCACCCATGCACGCTGTGGCCGCGCACCTAGCCACCCCAGGGACAACAGCACCGAGCTGAGGCCTTGTGGTGTGAGGTCCGCACGCGTTGCATCCACCCGCCGTAGCATCACGCCCAGCCATGCCGCACTAGGCACTGGCATGAGCGCCTGCGTGCTGGGCGCACTGTGCACCTGCGCCGCCGCCATGCCACCAGCATGCGCGCCTGCAGCTGCACCGCGTGCGGTCACTGGTGCCTTACCGCCCCGCGGCCCTTGTGACTGCGTCGGCAGCTGCTGTTCCTGCTGGCGGCCAACCAGGCCTGGCTGCCCACTCATATTGGCCACCGCCCACAAAACATTGACCACTTCCTGGCTCTGCAGCTCGCCGACGCGTGCGCGCGCTGCCTGCGCGGCCATGAACACGCAGCGCGCGCATCCACCGCCGGGGTTGAGCGGCCGCGTGTAGTGCATCTGTGCTGCAGCATACAGCAAGTTGGACAGCTCCTGAGGCTTGAACTGGGATAGCTTGCCCTGGGCAGCTGCATACAGCTTGTCCACCAGCTGGCCTCGGCCCTGAACTTGGTCCAGCCAATCAGGCCGCAGCGCAAGTGCGTATGCTGTGTTGGAGAGGTGCTGGGGCTCGAATGCGTCCAGCTGCCGCTGAGCTGCCGCAAGGCAGCGCGACAGCCATGATGCGCTGGGGCTGTGTCGCAGCTTGGCCAACGCCCACAGGCAGTTGGCCAGCTGGCGCGGCTGCAGGCGGTGCATGACACCCAGCATGTCCTGTAGCACTGCATCCAGTAGGATGGACGCGTCTGTGCTGCTGCTGCTGGCTGCCTGTTGCCCACTCGCGCCGTTGACTGGCATGATGTGCCGGCTGGCTGTCGTGCTGCCTGCGACGCTAGACCTGTTGTGTTGGCTAAGGGCTGACAGGTGCTGCTGCGCCTGCTGGGCTCGTGTGCCCCCGCGGCTGCGCGCCAGAATCTGCTTGATGCTGGGCGCGCTTGTGCTCGCACTGCTGCTGCTCTGCATGCGCTCCAGGTCGTGCGACATGGGTGCTACAGCATGCTGCATGGCCGCGCCAGACGTCTCCGGCACCTCGGCTGATTCACTGCTGGGCGGCCGCTGTGCGAGCTGGGCCAGGTGGGTGACCATAGCGCTCATGTGGATGTGGTTCATGCGCCCAGACTCGCGCTGGTAGATAACCCACAGGTGCTGCCATGACTGGGTGGCTTTGATCTCCACCGTGAGTCGGCCGTCAGCTTCCTGCGGCTGTACAGGCTTGCTGGGAGCTACTTTCCACATAAGCTGCACCTGCGGGAATTCAAGCATGGCCGACGTTCAGGGATGCCGTCAAGCCAGGCTGCTTCGCATTGGCTGTCAGAACACGACCGGCCCATAATTGGCATTGCTGCAACACACCTGACGCATGGAGCCATTGTCCTGACGTCGCTCCATCATCCTGCCTCCCCCTAGGATGACCCTCGACGCCGTGCATGCCACCTGCAGAGTTTTCAATTCACCAGATTGCTTACTGAATTGGCCTCCAGCATCCACCAAACCCTGGCTCCTGCCACCATCCAAAAATGGCCTCACCCTGAGAGGCCGCCTGCTGGCTGGAACTACATATACATGTCCCAGCACAGGTCTGCTGCTTAGGCTGTGTGCCATTGGGCCCCTGCGCCCAATCAGATGTTCAAGCGCGACCCATACGCTTGGAGATTGAAATTATCATGTCATGTAATACGACAGACAAGCACTCATTGAAAACCATCATACCCACACCTCTCACTGTGGATTTTTCACAAGTGGGCAGCCATCATTAGGGCTGCATCGTTATAGGGCCCCATATAGTTTACAAGAGGCCAATTGCTCATACAAGCCATCGCTGTGACATGGCAACCTGCTGCTGCTTAGGTTGAGCCGATCAAGCAGCCCGGGGGCTTAGAGCCCCAGGGGGTTGCCCTGGCGGATTGCAAGCCGGCTATCATCAAAAGGCTGATCAAGCCCCAGTGTTGAGCAGTCAGCAGCTGGCCAAGGAGTAGGCAGCCATGGGTACCATCGATCGATTTACGTATTCCACTGCGCCTATCAAGCGTGTCAAGGCTGTGCAGTTCTCCGTCTGGGATCCTGATGAAATTGTGGGTGTTCCTGCCCATCAGATGCGCTGTGCTGTGAAGCCTGTGCATACGGTTTGCGCCAAGGGGTGGGAATGCATGGGGCAGCTTGGATCATGATGCCTGCACCATGCCCGCATGGTCAGCCAGGGCTTTGACGCTGCGTGCTGCTGTGCAACTTCATCATTGCCGCAGCGCAAGTTCTCGGTCGCCAAGATCGAGACGAGCGACACGTATGAAAAGGGTCTTCCTAAGGCTGGGGGTCTCTCAGACCTGCGTATGGGCACGATGGACAAGCATGGCGCCGTCTGCACCACGGATGGGGCGGACCTGAGGGACTGCCCAGGGTATTTTGGCCACATAGAGCTGGCCAAGCCCATGTACCACTGTGGGTTCATCAAAACCGTGGTCCGCGTGCTACGCTGTGTGAGCTACCATACATCGAGGCTGCTGATTGACAAGGTGGGGGCGCATGTGTGCATGTTTGACTCCATGCGGGTCCATGCACCACAACCACTTGGTGCATGGATCCCTTGCGTGTGTCTAGCCTGTGTCCCTATCCAGTCACCATGTTAACATTAAGTGTACACCAACCTGGAGTGACCATGCAGCATGGCTGCAGTTTGCGGGGCGTACGCTGAGGCCTGCACCATGCGTGTGTCACGGGCGGGTATGTCCCGAGCATGCTCATGCACAAGGCATACCAACATGGGAACGTGGGCACCCTGGGCCTTTGCAGGAGGACCCCAAGTATGCAGCTGGCATGAAGATTCGCAGCCCAGAGGGCCGGTTACGCTACTTTGTGGGCCTGTGCAACTCCAAGCGCATGGACGAGGCCACTGGCAACCCGCAGCCTGCGTACAAGTACCAGGTGTGTTGCAGGTTTAGCTTCAGGTGCCGTCAGGGATGTGGGGCGTGCTCGTACGGGTGCATGCTCAGGGTCAGCGTGGCTCTGCGCAGCAGGAGGCTTCAGGAGAGTGGGGAGCAGTTGCACATGCCGCAGGCTGGCGGGCGCTGGTGCACTGTACTACCGTGATCCAACAGTGCAGCGGTGGAGTCCCAGTGAGCAACACGAGTGGTAGGGGCGGCAGTTGGGTGCGGTAGGCACCTCTGCAGCCACTCATGGTGCTGCGAAGTGGGTACCACACCGCATGCAGGGCATGCGAGTGGGGCCGGCCATCGACACAGCTCTGATCATGTGCTGTGCATGTTATTCCTTGTTAAAACGTGCAGGACATGAAGATCATCTGTGAGTTCCCTAAGCCAAAGAATGAGGATGAGCAGCCAGATCAGGGCGAGCGCAAGCAGGTGTGCCAAGCAGATGCAGCCACCACACAACAGCCCAGACAGCCACGGGGCGCAGGCCGGACCAGCCTTGTTTACTTTAATAGACTGAGGTGCCGGCCATACGATATGGCAATGGCTCAATTTTGCTTGGGGAGTTTTGATCGGGGCAGGCTGTGCAGGCGCCGGTTGGTGTTTGGTTGTTGAATGGGAAGAAGAACTGAGTTACTGCATGCTGAGCTGTGGCCTGTACAGCTGGTGCTGTCGTGAGGTGGTTCCTGCCGCTGGGCTGGGATGGGTTCCTGGCATCGGGGCGGGTACCTGGTGTTTGGGAGCGCATGGGCCTAATCGTGTTGGTGACTAAAGAGTGGGGCACCCTCGCTTGTTGTTTGTTGCGTGCAGGAGCTGGCGGCCGCCAAGGCGTATGAGATCCTGCGGCGCATCAGTGACGAGGACTGCCTCGCACTCGGCTTCAACACCAAGTGCGTAGCCGCATGTTAGGCTATCATGTTACCAACAGCAAGTTGTTGATTTTCCTTGCCTGCTTGGGACTGTGTCTGCATCTCAAATCGGTGCATTGTTGCTTAGCCTGTGCAACTTTCATAGCCTATTGCGCAAGTGGAAGGAGGTGCGTGTCAGCATGCGCCAGGAGCAGGAGGATGGCAACCTGCGGTGCAAGGGCAAGGGGGTGCTTGACTACGCTGCTCGTCACCAGCGTTGTGATGGGCAATGCTGCCAAGCATTGGGCCACATGTGGTGACCAGCGACCGGTGGCTGATGCTGTGTGCACTGGTCCCACGAATGATTGTTTGCTTCTTGATGTGCTGTGCACAGGTTCGTGCGGCCCGACTGGATGATCATCACTGCGCTGCCGGTGCCACCGCCACATGTGCGGCCATCGGTGATGATGGACTCGAGCGCGCGCTGTGAGGACGACCTGACTCACAAGCTTGCCGAGATCATCCGCGCCAACAACGCGCTGCGGAAGCAGGAGCAGAACGGCGCGCCGCAGCACATCATCAATGATTTTGCTGCGCTCGTGCAGTACCACATCACGACCTACTTTGACAACACGATCCCCGGCGTGCCAGTCTCCATGCAAAAGAGCGGGCGGCCCATCAAGTCCATCAGCCAGCGGCTCAAGGGCAAGGAGGGTCGCATCCGTGGCAACCTCATGGGCAAGCGTGTGGACTTTTCTGCCCGTACAGTCATCACAGGGGACCCCAACATCGGCATCGATGAGCTGGGCGTGCCCTGGTCCATCGCCCTGAACCTCACGTTCCCAGAGACCGTGACGCCGTTCAACATCCACAGGCTGCAGGTGCGTACTCAATCTTCCCTGCTGCCTGACTGCTTACTTCCAGGGTCCACGCAACACAGCAGGCATGCACATGCTGTGCTGGATGAGTTTATGAGTCGTATGCTCTCACGCCAAACATGCGCATGCAGTAGATCAGGGCACTTCATGCAGCAGCAGCATGAACGGATTGGCACAGCAATGGGGCAGTTGAGATAACTAACGCACACGTGTGGTGTGGGTGTTGCTCTGCAGGAGCTGGTGGACTATGGGCCGCACCCTCCGCCCGGCCAGACGGGCGCCAAGTTCATCGTGCGTGAGGATGGGCGGCGCATCAACCTCGCGTACATGAAGGCGGGGCAGGACCGGCGGCTAGAGTACGGCGACAAGGTGCATGGGGTTCCATGTTCAGGACACAGGGTGCTTGCCAGATGCCGTGCTTGATGATTGCACGGTCTTGCCATCTTGGTAGGGTGCTTGGTGTGCTGGAAGGACAGCAACGAGGCGCAGGACAGCTGCAGACTGTACAGGAACCGGGGTTACATCCTGAACCCTGGTTTTGTGGACCTTGTACCTTGCGGCAAGTTTGCCAAACAACGGTGCCCATTTGCAGGTGGAGCGCCACCTCATCAATGGTGACCTCGTGCTCTTCAACCGGCAGCCGTCGCTGCACAAGATGAGTATGATGGGCCACCGCGTGCGCATCCTGCCGTACTCCACCTTCCGCCTCAATCTCTCGGTCACCACGCCCTACAACGCCGACTTTGATGGCGACGAGATGAACATGCACGTGGCGCAGGTGCGGGTTGGCCTGCTTGGGCTAGCGTGCTATCATCCTGGCTCTTGGCTGAGCGTGTCAGGTCACCTGGATATGGAACCAGGATTCGGGGCGGCGGTATGTCTTGAGCATGCACTTGGCTCAGGTGCCTGCGTTGTACCGCACACACGTAAAGGGGTCTTACAATGCCAGCCTGGTTCAGGGGTTGCGGCTGGGATTCGGGGGGGGGGGGGGGGGGGGGAACA
>BDCZ01000115.1:109884-125716 GCA_001662365.1 Chlamydomonas applanata
GAGCCAGTCCAGCAGGTTGTACCTGTAGGCAGTACACAGCGCACAAGCAGGCAACACACGGCACATACAGCTGGGCGCATTTGAACGGCAGGGATGGAAGGGATCCAGGAGCGTCGAGGCATGCCAAGCACACTGGCTAGCCCTGAAGAGCAATGCTGCTGCAAGCCGCTGCATCACCCAAGCGATGCCATGAGGCACCTGAGCTCACCAGTAAAACTGCACGCAGGGGAGGCATCAAGGAGGGACGGCATGTGGATAAGTGACCGGCTTTGGCCATGATCTTTTCTGATTTGCGAGGCTGGGTGGCAGTGATCACTTGGCAGCAGAGCAAAGCAGCTGGGCTGCCCCAGCCCCGCCCCAGACCGACGGGCAGGCATGCTTGGCAGGCACACACCTGGTACGGGCCGTAGATGCACAACCCAAACCCAAACATACGCAGCGTGCGTGCAGGATCATACTTAGCGGGGGCCTTGCCTTCCTTCTGCACGCATGGTACGTGACACGTGCGGATGAGGCGGAGGTGGGTTGAGGCTGTGGGTGGTGCAACTGGAGCACCACCATACTGTGCCACATGCGAGCCTGTAGCCATGGATGCCGCATGGTGCACGGCATGATGACATCGGCCAGCACACCATAATGCACCAGCACTTGCCTTGGCCACTTGGGACATTGCGAATTGAGCTAGCAGATCGCCAGTAGCTGATAGCGTGCCGGACGTAAGGGCTGCTTTCCAGGGCCCTTGCCAGCCCTGCGCGTCCATTAGCTCACCAAATTGTAATGGCGGTAGCATCGCATCGGTCAGCGTGCTGCACACACCTGCACGCGTTCAAAGTAGGAGCCCCGTCCGCTAGTGCTGGCACCGTTTGACGCCGATGACCCTGCTCTAATCTGACGGGCATGCCGGGCTTGCGCCCTGCGCAGGCGCACCCAAAGCGGCTCGCCCCAATGTGGGCCGTTAGCGGCCAGTGTACGGAAGTGCATTTCTGATCGGTATATGACTGTGGTGCTGTAGCTTGGCTGTGATGGGGGTCAGAAAACAATTTTTCCTGGTGGTTGAAGGTCGTTGTTGACTTGACCTTTGACCAGACCAGACTCGCAGCAGCAGCAGCAGCACCTGCGCCTGCTCCGGTATCAATCATATCATGTAGAGGGACTATGGATACGGCACGCCCCGAGAGAAAGACGGTCTTTTTGCAAACCGTCAGGACTGTGCAAACAGCGATCACTGTGCACAAAGCTGCCAAAGCGTGGAGCAAGAACGTGAAAGCCAAGCGAGAGGAGGCTCCACAAAGGCCGCCCCTGCTGACAATCCAGGGTGCACTGCTTGCACACCTGGGACGCAGCACGCAGCATGGACACCACGCACCTGACCAGCATGCAGTGGCGAGTACGAATAGACATGCAGAAGATGCGCATGACCATGGGGTGCAGAAAGCAGCACCGCGCGCTCCCATGCAGCCTCAGGCTGCATCGCCCGCTGCCCTTGCAGTGTCTCCCATGCTCTTGCAAGCACTGCACTCCAAGGTGCATGCCATACAGCTGTCTGATGCAGTGGCCAAAATGGACCAGCAGAAGCCAGCACGTGCTCCTGCGCGCACTGCCATGATTGCATGGTGTCGGCAGCGCGCGGCATCCCTGGGTGCAGCACAGCTGGCAGCTCGGGAGGCATTTGAAGCCGAGGACGCCCTGCAGTGGGAGCCGTCTCTAAAGCTCGCGCATGCAGTGGCCCGGCTGCACTTTGCCACACGGCCAACCCGCTGGTATGCGCAGTCAGAGCCGTGGGGGGAGACTGGTGCAGCTGGCGTGGGCGTTGTCCACGTAGCTCCAAGTGCTGCCGCCCCAGGTGCTGGCAAGGCTGGTGCTGATGTTCCAGCAGCAGGCGTTGAGGACCAACAACAGCAGCAGCCTCAGCCCGACACGTGCGCAGGCCGCAAGGCCGCGCTCGGTGCTGCGCTGCGCTCCGCCAAGCTGCGTGCGCTGGCAGATGTGCTGCTCGCGTTGCGTGGCCCTGTGCACGTGGCAGGGCTGGGCCCAAGCATCTCGCTGCCGCTGGACAGTGCGGGCGGGGGGGATCCTGGAGCACAGGAAGGGGAATGGGTGGAGCCAGAGGCTCTCATGCCTGCCACGCTACTGGCCTTGACGCGTGGCCCACCAATAGAGCATTCGGCACCACCACCACTGCCACCACAAGCACAGCTTCTCACGCCACCAGCCACAAGCCCAAGTAAGGTCACAGCTAGGCCTGAGCTCTTCGCAACGCCCCAGGCGTCACAGGTGCCAGGCCGCACGATTGGGCACACCACCAGCCCCATGCCTGTGCGGCCCATCCAGCGGCTGCGCACGCGCAGGCGGGGTGAGGCTGGGGGGGACGCCAGTGTCGCAGCAGGTGTGCGCCATAGCTCCAGCAGCAGCAGCAGCAGCAGCACCTCATACAGCGATGACTTTGAGAACTGGGCAGGGGATGGCTATCAGGCCACGGTCAGGGGGGATGCCGCACCTCACGCTGGTTCTGAAAAGGAGCCACTTGAGGCACAGGCTGCAGCAGAGGAGGAGGGGGCCTACAGCGATGACTTTGAGAGCGAGCCGCTGGTTAGTGTCAGCGCCAGCTCCGTCAGCACTGCGCCCATCGCAGCGCACCATTGGGACGGCGGCTCGTCAGCCAGTGATCACTCAGTCAGCTCAACCAACAGTGACGAGCGGGTGGTGCTCAAGGCAGCTGTGACAGAGGGGCCCTCACGCATCAGCTTGGGTGCTGATGGTGTGGGCGCAGGCGGTCAGGTGTCTGTGGGCGGAGGAGGGCGCAAGGTCTCCATCAGTGGCGGCGGGGCTGCTGCGCACATGCCCTTGAGTGAGGGTGAGGCAGGGCCAAGCGCGTTGAGGCCAGCGGGAGCGGGGCCACCGCCAAACGCTGTGCCCGCGCATGGCCTGCATCCGCAGCGGTCGAGGCAGCTGCGAGCAGAGGATGAGTCATTCAGCCCGGAGGTCGTACGCGCACGCGTGGGCGCGATGGTGACTGCAGCAGCCCCGGAGGTGCGCGAGCGTTGGGCGCGGCGGCGGCCTGATGCGGCGCAGGCCGCGCACATGCTGGCAGCAAGTGCCACACTGCGAGCTGCTGTAGATACAGTGCTGGGCCCACAGGGGCACCTCACAGGAGCTTGGGCCAGGCTTGCCGAGGCTGATTTGTGGCAGGATGATTGTGGAGGGGCTCAGTCGCAAGCGTAGCACGTGCCGAGTTGAGGTGTGGCTTGAAGCATGGCAGGAGCGGCAGGGTTCAGGCGCTGGCAATTGTGTAACAATCACGTGCATCTATCACTGTCTGCAACTCTTCCCATACTTTTCCAGCTTCCACGCCCAACTGTCCCACGGTACACTGCATGGCACTCATCTGTCTTGGCACTCGTCCCACGGCCAGCATCCCACAACTGCCTCAGCTCGATACCCCAGCCTGCACACTGACCCCTCCAGCTGGGAGCACCCGGAGAGTGGCAGAGGGTCCTGCATGCAGGACAGCAGCAGTACGGGTAGGCAACAGAGGCATGGGCATGCATCTGTCGCGCAGGTGTCTGTATGTGGCTGGGCGCACGGCATGCCTCATTGAAATGATAAGGTAGGTAGGTCAGGAATGATAAGCTGCATCATAAGCTACATGAGGAAGCCACCATAGGAAGACCATCAGCGGGTCATGATCACAGACTGCCATCCCATGCTGTGCCTGCTGGCCGCTGGTGCGCACCAGAGTACTGTAGGAGTAACGATCCATCCTCTGTCACGAGCCGCCATACATGTGAGGAAAACGTGCCTGCTGTTGTGTGATGCAGGCAGGTGTATGCAGTGAGGAAGTGGCCGGATCGTGTGTTGGATGTTTGGCTGCTGCAGCACCAGTAAGAGCATGCAGGGGAGTTCAGGGCAGTTCACATGGTCATGCAGTTTCAGGAGGCAGCATGTACAGGTATGAGAATGCAATTGCACATATGGCATAGGCGTACTAGGTTCGTGTGCTTGCCTTGCACGCACACCAGCCCAGGCTCCAGCACATTATACACCTGCTCCCCGCCTTCAAAGTTCACCCCTGCAAGCAGGTCGTCAAAGCATTGCGCCGCGCAGCAGCAGCAGCATGTTGGTCAGCCGTACACATGGCATTGAGGATGCCATGCATGCAAGCTTACATGAGCAGGCACCCTCCTTTTTTGAATCATGTTGTTCATGCGTCATGTAGGGAAAGATAATGCAGGACAAGGCCAATGTATGGGCACGGCCAGGCTGCATGCCTGAACCACTTACACAGCAGCTGAATACTGGAACTGCTGTCATTTACAATTCTCAGCCTACAACCAGTAAGCACAGCACTATAATTATGAACAAGCTACTCAGGAACCAACGGATCTTGCTTGGATCATTAGAGGGCTTTTCGCTCACTGTACTTCAATCGTGCTGTCATCGTTGAAGCTGTGAGGCCCCGGCGTCTGTGGCTGCTGTTCGTCCATAATGTCGACTTCTCTCCAATTTCCAAAATCTTCCCAATGATAAATGACGCACTACAGTTGCACGATGTGGCCGCGATGGGCCGCATAGCTCCTTCAATTGGCCAGGTGACACCTTTTGCATTTTATGAGCTGTGCTGACAGATGGGCGCGTTTCGAAGGGGCTGAGAGACTTTTTATAAACGTTGCAACAGCTGCAGCTGCAGCATGCTGCCTCTACGTGAATACAAACTGCGTACACAGATTCTTGCGCATCGGGAGCGACTGCACAGGAAGAAAGACGTCATGGTGAGGAGGGTTGGGTCTCAGGGTCACGTGGCCCCTTCTCACTGTTTGCGATGTTCAATTTTTTCGCATTCTGTGTGCTGTTCTGTGCGCATGTCTGAATGCAGGTGATTTCAAGCTCTGGAATGAGCTGCCACAGTCGCTGCAGCACGCGGTGGGGGCAGCCGTGCTGCAAATCCAGTTGCAGACAGCGGAGAATAGCAATGGCCTGCATGACAACCAGGCGCAGCCTGCTGCCACCAGCCCCAGCACAGCAGGGGCAGCGCGTGCTGCATGCCGTGCGCTGCGAGACGGTGTGAACAGCGCAGCGACAGGCCTCACATGCGCCGTCCGAAACCTGGGCCCGGGCCGGACCTGGCTGGGACTGCAGCGCTTCCGTGCTCTGGCCCGTCTCTGCGTTAAAATGGACCCCAGCAGCAACCTGCAGCTGGATGACTTGCCGGTTGGGCTGCAAGAGCTGCGGGTGGCTTCTGCGCAGTTTTTGATTTGCTGCGGTTTGTACAGCTCCCCGCGACGCCCATGCCACACCTGCGTGTGCTGGAGCTGGGCCAGTTGTCGTTGTCTCAGCTCGACTGCGCGCTGTTCCCTGCGCTCCAACGGCTGCATTTGCAGCAGTGCAGGGAGTTGCGGCAGCTGCTGAACGTCGGCAGCTGCTCAGCACTGGTGCACTTGACAGTATTGAGCTATGTTAGCTTACAGTACGGCCTTGACACTGCCGTGCTGCGCGCACTTTCACGGCTGCAGTACCTGGAGATTGCCCATACTCCTCTCCCAGACCTGGACCTGCCGTCCTGTGCGCCCACGCTGACCCACCTGGACCTGACCAGCAGCCTGTTCCAGGCCATCAACCTGTTTCTACCGGGCAGCACACCGCGCACTGCACTGCGCTACCTGAGCTTGGCCAACAGCATCCGTCTGCCTGCGGGCAGCTGGGACCTGCATGCGGTGCCCAACCTGGAGGTATTGAATGTGTCACGGCTGCAGCTGCCGCATGGTACACTGGACCTGCGGCCTGTGCCACACCTCCGGGAGTTGATCGCCAGCCGTGCCACAGTGCATGAGATCAACCTCTCAGCTTCCAGCGCGCTCGTGCGGCTCAATGTACAGGGAACACCACTATTGGCACTGCCGCTGATGGGCTGCGTGGCGTTGCGCAGCTTGAAGTGCGGGGATTGTTATTGGCTGACCAGCCTGGATCTGTCTTCGGTTGCCACCACCCTCACCGAGCTGGACTGCTGTGGATCAGAGGCTCTGAAAGCACTGGACTGCTCTGCCTGCTGCCAGCTGTCCAAGTTTAACTGCTCACTCTCTTGCAATTTGCGTGTGGTGCACCTGCCAGTGAATGGCGCAGCATTGGTCAAGTTTGACGCGTATGAATGCCTTCAGCTGAGCCAGCTGCACAACCTTGCAGCCTGCACGCAGCTGCGTGTACTTCATGTGTCAGGGACTGCCCTCCCGCGGCTGGACCTGTCCCAGGCTGGTGTGCTTCAGACATTGCGTGCCAGGGGCTGCTCCCAGCTGAAGGCCCTGGACCTGTCTGCATGCACTGCACTGCGAATCCTGGACGTCACAAACGGTGTGCTGGAGCAGGTGGATGTGAGCAGCTGCACAGCACTCGAGGCAGTGACATCAAGCTATGCGCGTGTGGTTGGGGCACACGCCCGCGTGTATGTAGCCAGTCTCCCGTAGCACGTGCAATTTTTTCAGCACCAGAGCCCGTCACTGGTCTACTATAAGTCAGCACTGCCTCCGTCTGGTTTTTCTGTGTGTCCTCAGCTCATCGAGGCTGATGTGAATATTAATAACACGGCGTTTCACAGATTCATCTGCTTGCCGGAGCCCATCAACTAGAAGTTCCTCAAGACTATAGAGAGCCAGGTGCCTGCATGGTGTTCCAGTTGAGTGAAGCAAACATTAATCCACATACACCAGCCCATCCACTTGGCACAGCACCACCACAGCTGCAGGCTGATGTGAGCCCACAGATCTGCAAAGATCGGCATGCAAAGAGAGTGGGAAGCGCGCTTACCTTGCCACAAATGCTGAGGAAGGGTGCTGTTCACCTGCAAGCCAGCTGTGGCTCGAGCGCAGGTTGCAAGGGACAGTTGCATGCTGCTAGCCGTGCATGGCATGTGATGTGAGCAGGCTGTGGCTTGGCGCACTGATGATCCTGGACGAACCCATGCTGCCAAGCACGATTGGGATGAATGCCACCGCGATGCTGATGTGGCTCAGACAAGCACACATGTACTAGGTATATCCTGAACACTCACGACACGGAATGGCTGCAGATGGGTGCCTGTGGCATGGGGGGTGGGGGTGTATGCCTTGTAATGCGTGTGAGATAATGCTGCTGCCTGTTTGCCAAGACCGTTGAGAGTTGCCCTTGCATCAGCGCACAGTTGCAAAGGGGCAGCAGCAGGTCAGATAGGGCAATGTGCATTCAAAGCAAGTGACTATTGAGTGATCATGGCGTGCTGGTCGACTTGCTGGCCGCCGCTTGAGGAGGGAGGGGTGAGGAGAGAGCATGCAGGAGCACACAGCTTGTAACACAGCCACAATGGTTGATACCTGCACGCAGGCACAACCATAGCTGCATTGTGCACGTGCATCATGGTGCACAGCCATCTCAGTCCTCAGTGTCCACCTGCTGCCCGGTCCTCAAATGCTGAACCCCAATCGAATGCTGGCCCTGCTGGGTGATATGCGACTTGCGAAGTCACGGCTGGTGCTGACTGCAGTGAACATCCAAGCACACACCATCAACAAACTGTACACCGGTCATCAGCCAGCAGGCTTCCAGAGGCTGTGTGTTTGTGTTACAATAGCCTTCAGCGCCAGTCAAGGCCTGCTCGGCATGCAAGGCATGGTCTGCCTCGCCTTGTTCAGTAACTTTGTTAAGATCGTTCCAGAGGCTGCCATGTGGTCACGCTGGTGGCTGCCCGTCATGTGCCTGTGTGCCTGCCAGCCAGTGCCCATCACACAATCACAGTGGCAGCGGGTGTGACAGGCCCCAGAGCGCCGTCCAAAGCACGACTTGCATTACGGCCCGGAATGCATGTCCTGCAGCAGGTATGACAGTGCCCTGCGCGCCAAGCGGCAGCGGCAGGTGATTCAGCACAATTGTCTTAGTGGATGTATGCGATGTGGCATTACAAACTTGTGAGAGGCGGCAGAGTGCTGCGAAGGTGCAAGGGTGCGACCTTTGCCTGCACGAGGGGTGAGGTAGATGCTGTAGGCTGCAACCTTTGTCACCCCCACCACTCACTCGCTCCAGGGAAAACCCCTCTCTAATCCTTGCTCTCTACGACTTTGCATTCAGTTCACACTGCTGCCATGGGCGTGCTTGGGGGCGGCCCCAGTAGGGCACAAAGCCCCTGGTGCTCCCACTGTGTTGCTTGCTGTGCGACTGCAGCTCGAGCGAGCCTACATGACCCTCAGCTTGCTCACCTTAGGGCCTGGCCCCGGCGCGTTGTGCGTGAACATAACTGCGCACGTGGCCCAGGAACGTAGCAGTCAGCACAGCAGCGTCAAAGGGGAAGTGATGGCGTTTACGATTGACGTGTGCTACACAGCACCCACGTACACTGCGCAACTACCCACAGAAACCTTGCAACCTGCCTTGCAACGTTACATCCGCCAGCACCCGCAATTCGCACTGATGCCTCCCCAGCACCCACTCACAGATGTTGGAAGGTGTGACTGCCACACACAAAGCAAGCAGGCCCAGGGCTGATGCCTCCCGCAGCCCTGGTACCGCCTCGCTCACGCCCGGGATGCATGAGGCCAGCAGGCCCGCACCACCTGCCCGTCGCGCGCATGCCAGCAAAGAGAAAGCAGTGATATGAGGTGCTGTGCACAGAGGACACAACCCCAGCCCAGGCGCCACCAGAATCACAGCAACAGGCACGTGGGCAGGTGGGTGGGCTGGTAGGCAAGCAGGCTCGCATCGTGTGAATGAGGGGCGCAGGTGCACTCAGCAGCAAAGCAACTGCAGCAATAGCAAGCAGGCCTCGGCCAGGTGTACCGCATGTACTGCATGTGTACTGCCGCAGGCACATGCAAAACGTACCTGCGAGCTCGGCCACCCCTGTCCAGTTGACATGGAAGGAGTCAGAGCCGGGTAGGTACCACAGCCGCCATGCACCCTGCAGAGTCAGACCATGCAGAGCTAGTGAGGCACGCAGGGCAAGAGCAAAACAAGCCGCGCATGGCACGCAGAGCAACCCTGCACGCTGCAGCTTGTATCTCTCAGCGAAGCGGAACACAAGGAATCATAATGCTCAACGCAAGTGGTGGACTCCGGAAGTGTCCCCACCTGGGCTCTCAGCTTACATGTAATGGGTACATGGATTGAGCGCGCATGCTGATGCATGCTGCTCATGTTCGACATGGTGCGGGCCCCTTCACTTCACCTGGGTGGGCATCATGGAGCAGAACTCGCGGTGTAGCTTGAAATGTGCCCATCCAGCAGCACAGAAGGTGAGCCCATTGAAGGCTACAGCCCCTGGATATGCAGTCAGACTCCATTCAAGGTCTGTGAAGTTGACCAGCGCCCACGTCGCTGCCCCCAATCCGGTCAAGATGCCCAGCACCACTGCTGCCTGCATCGACTCTGGGAGCTGTTGCACAACTGCGACGGGGACTTCAGCATTTACATCCACGTAGCGCTGAGTGTCTGGGGTGTTGCCTGGCTCGATGATGGCTTGCGCAATTGATGTTCGTCTACTTGGTACAACGATCCGATGTGTGTATGCGCGCAAAGTTGGTGGGGCAGCCGCAATCCGTAGTGCCGGTTGGCGGGCTTGGCAGCGCGCGAATGTTGACTGCTTCATTTCATGCATGATAGGTTTGCATGCTTTCTTTCAAGAACGTTTTTAAGAACTCGTGATCTGAACTAGGGTTTGGCTAGGGTCTGAGAATCTTGGTTTGTATAGTATTTCATCTAATATGGCGATTTAATGCATGCAAGAGTGCAGCTGTGACTGCGAGAAATCTCTTCTGCAGGTGTCCAAGGTTACCGCTTGTAGTGCTGACGGGTAGCGACCGGTGCAGGCCCAGCTCTGATTACATGAATTTCCTTGTTGGATTGCACTTCTCTTCACCCTAGGTTCGAGCTCATCAGCCTGCGCGACAATCCAACTCGCAAACAGCACCCAAGCATGCAGGCGGCGTGCACCACCAATGTCAATCACCGACGTCAAGGCACGAGACTGTCTAAGGCTTGGAATACAACATCAAATGCAGGAGCATGCGTCAGGGCACCTCCTGCGCGGGAGCCGCACCACCCCACACAACAGCTGAGCCACACTTTGTGGCGGCAGCTGCCCACTGGATCTCCCATGCCCGCCTCCCCTGTGCCCCTTGATGCCTGCGCGTGGCAGAACCTCGCGTTGCGTTCCCTCGTAGTGCCCGGCAGCACCAGCCATGCTGGGTTGTTGCTCCTGGGCTGCAGGCGTCTCAGCTCCAGGGCCTGCGCCCTGCACCACCACATTTGGGCCAGGCCCCGTAGCTCTTGGAGCAGCAGCACTGCTGCTGCTGCTGCCGCCGCGGCCGCCGTGGCCCGCCACCAGCATGCGGTCATCAGGCAGGTGCACACGCACGGCGCGGTGCAGCAGGCTGAACCTGCGAGGGCCAGGTTCAGCAGTCACCCAGCGCACGGGCGCAAGCTTCAGTGCGGCCTGGAACTGAATGGTTCACCACAGCCTGGATGTGAGGGGATCAGCCGAGGTCGTACCGACTGGGGCCCCCAATGGCTGGGAGGGGGGAGCTGGTGGAGCAACTTGGTACAGCGTCATGCAGGGGTTCGCAGGGGCATGGTGGTCAATATCCCTTGCCATGTGCGCGCCGCGACGTCAACGAGCTTACTTGGAATTCAAAACAATTTAGCGAGACCGACTTAGAGTACTTAACTAGCCATGTTGCTGACCCTGCGGCTGACTTGGGCCTACGAAATCTACCTGAAGGTTTGCGTGGGCTCTGGGCCAGGCTCCCCATCCACGCTCCATTCGGTTGGCCGGTCTGTTGACATCTGTGCGCGCGCCGTGGGAGGTCATAATAAAAATAATGCGGCGTTCGTGCGCGGCCATGGCACGAAAGGATCAGTGGCAGGGCGGGCAGGCCTTGGCGTGAATGTCCACGACATGCAGTGCACATGCATGCTGCGGTTGCGGGCCATGCGTCCCTTCCTCATGCTTGCATGCGAGCTTGTAGTCAACCACTGGTGGTTGAAGAAGGTGGTTGCAGAAGGTGGTTGACCAGAAGCTCGCATTCAAGTACGCGGAAGGGACCCACAACCCACCCCACCCCAACCTACTGTATCCCACCCCATCCCACCCCTTCCCATCCAACAAAAAATTACCTCCATCCATGGGGCGCGCAGGAGCACCTCTGCACCACGTGCACGCCAGGGGCCCTTGCGCACCACCTCCCCCAACACACGTGCGACCTGTGGGGAAGGGAGTGGGTTGCCAAATCAAGCGCGTGAGTTCTGTGAGAGAGAGGTGAAAAGATATTCAGTATCATACGATGATATCTGGCATGGCGGGGAGGTCCCGATGGCTTCAAAACATCTGCTTACCCTTCTTCACTTCAAGCAGCGAGCTTTCAAGTAACGTACTGTGTCTTTACGATCATCCTCTCAACCATAACTGTACCGCTACCTGTTGTGCTGCCGTCCCCGTGAGGCACATGAAGTCCAGCTGGCCGTCATCCAGCAGCGCTCCAGGTGAGACCACCAGCATGCTCGCCACCTGGCGGTTGTTGGCGGCGGTTAGCTGCAGCAGCGGTACGCCTGCCAGCTCCACGATGCCAGCATCTGCCTCCACAGATGTACAGACACTGTTACTGGCGTCTGACTCACAGCCTCTGTGGGCGTCAGTGATGCGCGCGCTGGAAGCCGCCGGGCTGCTGCCCCTCATCTGCATGGCCGCATGCTGAGCACCGCCAGCTGACAAGCACCGCACCCCCTCATCTCCACCGCTGAGCAGAGTGCCAGCAGCTCCTGAAGGTCTCAGTTCTGGCCCCGTACGAGCTGCTGCCTTACCCCAGCCTGGTTGCAAGCCGCGCTGCTGTTCGCAGAGAACTCCGCGCGCTCCTGATTCCACTAATGGATCCGGCTTGGGGCCTGAAGCTGCCTGCTGTGCCGCCGTGCCGGTGTGCTTATGCAGCCTATCCATGCGTGGCAGCATGAGGGGCACCACTTGGAGCTGCCTACTGCTCCCACCTGCCTCTGCCCCAGTAGACGCATTGTCATCTGCGCACGACCCGGACCCACCCCAAGCACTGAGGCCCTGCAGGCCAGCTCCCGCCATAGAGCCAGCAACAGCCTCATCCGTGGCAATCAGATTGCTGGACGCACCCCGGCAGCTGAACGGACCACCCCCCTCCCCACCTGACACGTTGCGTGGGTTCAACTCGGCGCTGTTACCTGACACCTGGCCTCCACCCACAGGTACTAGCAGGAAGTCGCCTCCTGCGGCCCAGGGTGCCTCACCCTCCCCCTTCCCATGTCCCTCCTCCTGCTGCTCCTGCTGCTGCTCCTGCCCTGCCCCCTGCCCCACCTCCTGCCCCACCTCCTGCCCCTTGACCTCCACGCCCCATCCTTCTCCTTTCCCGCTGTCCCCACCACCCTCCCCAGCATCCTCCCCCTCTGTGCGTGCACCGGCTGGCCATGCCGCATGTGCTGCGTCAGCTCCAGCCCCAGTCCAACTGCGCCCCTCCTGCCCTGCTGCCTGCTGCTGCGGCTCGTGTGTGGGCCTTGCCTCGATGTGTCCAGAAGCCGGCGCAACTGCTGTGCCGGCAAAGGGAGCTGCCTCCACTGCTGTTGACCTGACGGCCTGCAGGGCTGAGGGCTCTGTGTCAGCTGCATCACCAGCCCCTCCCCGAACAGTCAACCTGCCTGCTGCTGCCGCAGCCCCTGCCCGCCCTGTTACCCCACTCACATGGCAATCACCACTGCTGGCAGACTTGCGCCTGCCACTGCCATGGTGGTGGTGATGGTGGTGGTGGTGGTGGTGCTTGCTGCCATGGCTGCTGCGCAGGCTCATGCGTCGGAAGGGGTTGGGCACGTGCGTGAGTGCTGCCAAAGCAGACGCAAGCCGTGGGGTGCTGATGGGCTGCTGCACACCACCGGCTGCTGCAGCCACTCGCAGACGACTAAGTGGTCGTCCGCTGATGGTGGTGCCTTCAGGTGGCACGGCGTGGTGTGGTGACTGGGGCGCGGCTGCCGGACGTGCGTGTTGCTGTGGGCGTTCGCCAGCACTGCTGGCAGCTGGATCACAACAGCTGCTGGCCGCGCCTGTGGCGTCCATGCCAGCATGTCCTCCATGGCTAGATCCATGTGGCGCTGGCGTGCAGCGCCCAGTGCCTGCAGGCTTCAGATCCATCCATTTGCCTCCATCACTACCTGCAGAGATCTGACCCGCAGAGATCTGACCTGCAGAGATTCCCTGCGCCGCGGAGATCCCGTGACCCACAGAAATCTCGTGACCCGCAGAGACCTGACCAGTGGAGATCTGACCTGCAGGGGTGTGATCAGCTGACGGACCAGCAGGTGAGTTTTGTCCCCGGCTACCTGAGGGAGTACCCAGGTGGCCCCGAGCAGGTAGCTGAGTATCCAAGACGTGTGCACTGCTTGCATGCAGTGTAGCCGCCAGCTGCTGCAGCTCCAAATCCACACGGCCGGCTGGACCCCCCACTGTAGCAGCTCCGGCAGCTGCCGTGTGCTCGCCTGTGCTTGTGCTGGGGCCACCCGCTGTACTGCCTGCTGATACGGGGGCCACGGGGGCCTGTGGCGGCATGTCAGCACCCCCGTATTGTTTCTGCTTCCAGCGGCGTGTCTGCTTTGCCGCGCCTCTGGCGGCTCCTGGAACCGCAGTTTTGCGCAGCAGCCCGCGCCACAGTGGCTCTCTCCCTGCCCTCAAACGCTGGGCCACACCTCCAGTAGCAGTAGCAGTACCGCCTGGTACTGCCCGTGTTGTACCGCTCGCTGTGTCTGACGGGTGGTACCCAGCTGCGGCTGCGCCAGGCTGGCGGTGGGGACCCAGTCTGACCAGGGAGGGACTGTCAGGGTCCGCGTCACGGCTCATGTCAGACACCTGTTTCCTCAAAAAGCGCGCCCGCATCAGCTCCTGGTACGACTGGTAGTGCTGATAGGTGAAAAAGCGGCCGCTACTGCCGGTCCTGGAGGCGGACCTGCTACTGCTACTGCTGTCACTGTCGCTACTGCCGCTGCTGCTGCTGCCGCTGCTGCTGGCACGGACGCTAGAGCGGGGTGCGGTCATGTCAGCTGGGACACAGCTGGTGCCTGGGGCAGGGAAGTGAAGGGTGGTGCTCACAGGTTCCCATGCAGCAACCTCACATGCACCTGTGTTGCAGCAACCAGCCAGCAAGAGTTTGAAACTGGCAAAGGGGCTGCGTGATGAGCACACCTGCCCCATGTGTGTTCACTTGCTTTGCGAGCACCACTGATAAAGCCAGCAGGCAGCCCTCCTCTTATATTAATTCTGTAGCCGTTGTGGTCCCACCCTGCTGTCAACCCCATTCGTCCCTGACCTGATCAACCAGGAAGGGCCTAGTACCCAAAGGGTGCATGCACCGCACGGGTGCGAGCGATGGGAGACCAACGGCCCACCTGTGCAGAGGAACGCGGCTGGACCCAGCAGCCTCTTCAGCCTGCTGCTTGTATGGCGGCCCAAGTCCGCTGCAGCCCCCACACTGGCCGTGTTGATGAACACCTGCATGGGGCACATGGGGCGCGCGCATGCACATGGGCACCGGCCCCGTCGTGTGGATGTGTGTGCCCCGTCAAGCGCCTCGGAGAGGTGGGTGCCCTTCCAACGATTGATTGCACATGGGATACAGTAGGGCGCCGAAAGCGTGTGCCCAACAGACATATCAATATGACTCATACATATTTATGCATGTGACTCGTGTGCACGTGCAGCAAAGCCACACACCCGGCCGTTGAGCAGGCCCACATCAATTGCGCGTGCCGTGGCCGGGCGGGTCGCGAGGGCGAGGGCATCATACGGGTCAGCGGGGATGCCCGTGGTGGCAGCAAAGTCATTGGAGGTGCCGAGCGGCAGGATGCCTACTGTGAGACGGTGGGGATGTGCCTGGAAGTGAGATGAGCGGTGGTGGTGGTCTGGGGGCGGGGTCAGTGAGGCCTCCGGCAACCTTTGTCTTAAAGGCGCAGTGGCTGGCGGCATAATGGCACCCAGCACCTGCGCGACCTGCTGCGATGGCATGGCAGCTGCCCAGGGCGTGGCAGTACGCCCCTGTGCAGCCACTGCGGCGTTGCCGGTGTTGAAGGTGGCTGCCATGGGAGTGGCAACACGGCCCGTGCCAGCACTTGAGGCAGGGAATCCAGTAGGGCCGGTGCAAGCTGGGTGTACAGGGCTTGCAATGTCCTTGCCGGCGCCCGCGCCACCGCCGCCCACACCCACCCCTCTACTGTCACACAGCCCACCTACGTACAGCACGTGCATCATGGGTCACGCACGGTGCATGACGCAGCACAGTCGATCAGTCAGCCGGTCCGCCAGTCAAGGCAACCAGTCAATCAGTCTTGCGTTGCAATCAAGGCCCGTACCATCGGCGTGGCGTACATGCAGGTGCCTGGGCATGCATGACATCCCGCTGCAGGCAGTCGTAGGAATGACGGGCCTCTGCATTGCAGCCTGGTGGTTACATGGCCTACATGCAGTCCTAACCACCGTCCCCAACATCCATTACCCCCAACCTCCCTCATAAACACAAGTACTGACAGTTCGCATGGAGTGGGTGGATGGACCTGCTGGGAAACCACAACCAAGTGGCAGTATGAACAGGAAGCAACCTGTCACCCACACGCGCACATCGCCGCACGCACCCGTGTGCCGCAGCAGCGCCGCCACCACCTCGTTCACCGTGCCGTCGCCGCCCGCCGCTACCAGCGTGTCAGCACCCCCCAGTGCCAGCGCCTCACCCACCAGCCGGTCCACGTCACCCGCCTCGTACGTCACGCGCACGGTCACCTGCACGGGGGGGGGGGGGGGGCCCCGGGGGGGGGGGGGGGGGGGGGT